>JAOYRR010000340.1:0-226576 GCA_038994665.1 Podotricha telesiphe
CGTGCAAACGGAGTTGCGGGCATCTACTAGTACAAAATAAATATTTTTCTAAGCCTTAAAGCTCTGTATAATATATAGTTTTTTTTGTTTTTACCATATAATGATTTATATTCATATAACGTTTTCGACTTTTCCTCATTGTGAAATGTTATTTGAAATACCTTAAAATGGCAAGCGGAAATTACACGAAAAATTAATGTTTACTTTAAATTTGCATACATTTTTCATATGTTGATACACATACATATATTATTATTTTTCCAACCAGAATATCTAAATTGCGATGTGACAAGTACTATTACACAGAGATAAATTAGTGTTAAGAAAGCTCTCTATTTACTACTTATTTTGGAAGCTTCGTGGGCTAGGTGACCTAACCCAGCGTAATTGTCGAATCAAAATGAAGAACCTGGCAATAAACCCATAACCACCGTTATACAGTAATATGCGTCCCAGTAGCGCTATGATGGTAGCAATTTAATATTCATAACAGTATACATTAATGACAAAGATCAGAAATCAATCGGCTTTACAAATCTATCTCAAGATTGGATCACAGACCGCATGCATTCTCGGGCGGAAATGACAACCGCTTCCGCCGGATGCAGATCTGTCCAACCCTTTAGCGCTACATTCAGTATTGACTCAGTTTGTTCCGGTTGCAAATACTTGTTTAAATTGTCGTGTCTAGGATTAGTTTATTAAGTTAATTGTAGAAATTAGTATAGAATATATAAAATTAATGTATGGAAATTAGTATAGAATATTTAAAAATATTATTATATAATACATAAAATATATAAGTACTTATGTAAAAAATATAAGCCCAGGGTGTTATTGTGGCGTGGTGGGACACCGTTAGACGTACATCCGATGGTTGCATATGTAAAGAAATTAACTTTTAATTGAGCTACACACTGTTTGACGCATAGCAAATTAGTTAGAGAAAACCTAGTGTCAAGACTCTCCCTTTTTTCATTGAGTGGCGAAACACACGCAATGCTTTGTCATGTTAAGAGAGCTGGTAAACAAAATAATTGAAAAACATTCTTAGAAAACGTGTAAAATCTTGAACGCAGTGGGATTCGAACCCAAGTGCCCTGACCGCTAAGCCATGCATTTTGATATCCCACTGCGTTCATATTTTTACACGTTTTCTGAAAATGTTTTTCAATTTCCTTAGTGTGCGAATAACACTTAATAATGTAAATATAATCTTTCCCCCGAGTAGGAATCGAACTCACAGACATCGCCTATGGCTGGCAAACATTTTATTCTTAAGAATAAAACGGGCCAAAGGATTACATTACGATATATGCGTTTGATTTTATATCACAGTATATACATATAGGTAGTTTGAAAAACACATATTATAGAAGAAATGTATTTATTAACTGTCATAACATTTCTATTCGCACATTACTCTATGACTCTGCTGTATTTGACGTTTCTAGAAACACAGCGTTATTATGATTTAGCACAGTGGTGTCTGTTTTTATTACGTCTATCATTTTATTATTATATTCTATTTTTTCTTTTCTTGAATATCGAGGGCAATTGTTTTAGATACGTAAAAAATAAATCGATACTTAATATTATAAATTCGAAAGTAAGTCTGTCTCTCAGTCTGTGACGTCATCACGGTCAAAACGCTCAACGCTGTAATGACTATATATAGATAGATACTTGAGCGTCCTAGGATGAACATAGGCTACTTTTTTCATCTATTTTTGTTAGTTTTTCCAGGAATTTCATTGTTTTACGAAAAGGCCGGCAGAAATATGATACAGCTATAATTCATGCGGGCCAATCCGCGAGGGGGTCGCTAGTAAATAAATAATTTGTTAAAATTCATGTATATTACATACATACATATATACATAATGCTTTTAATTTTTAGAAGCTAAAGGATTTTACTGGGTTAGTTAGATAATATGAATTCGACAAGTATCAAATATGAATTAGTCGTGTATCTTATCAAGGCCGGCAAGTTCCACTCTTGTTGTATATGGTCTAATACAATAGGCGAAGGTAACCACTTACTATCAGGTGGTCCTTCTGTTTGTTTGCCTCCTTTTTTCAATAATAAAAATATATGAAATGAGGAAATTTACTAAGAAAATTCGTCTACTCATTTTAACTTTTAGATTTAAAATCGGCTTTAAAAAACTGATATTAAGCCCCTCTAAGTGCATGCACATATGCTTAAACATATATATACAAACATAATGTCAAGCTTAATAGCCTAAGTCTTCGCTAAACAATTTCTCTCTTTAAAGAATCTGCATAACTCCAACACTTTCTCAATTTTCCTCCCAGAAACGGCTTATTCATCTAAGATACTTATAACAAAGTTAACTGAAAATCTGTTATTTTGTATAAAACAGAAAGTATTTTTAAACAACCCGCAATAAAAGTAAGTAGGACTTTACAAATTTTAATTTAGACAATCTTATAAGAAGATTTAAAGGACACAGAAAGCTTTCGCCTAATTAAAAAGTCAAATTAAATAAGGGAAAACACAAATACCTAAGTATTAGGGACGTTTCCCTTTCGAAGACTTGTTTGAGATTGTTTTAGGATCTTGAATTATTTTCATAATGGGCACTTGTCCGTCGTCTTGTAACGTCGTAACATTTAAGAATAGTAAAAAGGTTTAGTTTTCTTAAAGTCAAAATCTTAAAGTCAGATGTAATTATGATTTATACGACACGTTTAAGCCTTTTGAACAATTATTTCCTTGTCTATAACCGATAGCTTCTACCGAGGTGCATTGGGGAATGGGACTCTTCCCCATGTATGCATGTAAACGCAATGCGAGGTGGGTTCGACCCCGTTTGGGGGAAATAAAAGTATTTAAATCATTGTAATTTTCATCACTGGTATCACTAAAGAGGGCGTTAAGCTCCACCATGACCAGTGGAGGGAAATAACGCTGTTTTTCGGCCAGAAAGTGGATAACGGAGTGTGACACTACGCCCTCTATCTAACTTGTCGGCAAACTGAAATGGGAAGCTGCTTTTTATATCAGTAATTTTACCTTCTAAGAGTCAATTATGAAACATTTTTCAAAAAAAAAACCTTTGTTTGCGTAATAGGTATAAACGCAACTTATATTTCAATTTAAGATGTATAAAAGCTGGTTGGAGCTAAAATGTAGTCGTAACGAAGCTTTAATGGTAATTTAAGAGAATAGAAAAGTTTTCCCGTCTGCGTACGTTGTAACAGTTATATAAACCATGTTGTGTGCTACAAAATTTATTAATAGATATACACATGGGTGTGAAAATTGTATGTAAAGGTGTAATTCTATTTAATATTAAATACCTGAGGACATCAGCGTCTGACTTTAGACGCGATTGGTTGTTGGTTCGATTTCCACTGGGGTATAATTATATTTAGATAATTTTCATTTTTGCTTTGGCAAACTAATGTAAGTTGTAAAGTACGTTGATTTTATTTTACATTTTAAAGTGTTAATCACACACTTAGGAAATTGAAAAGCATATCTAGAAAACGTATAAAAATTTGAACGCAGCGGGATTCGAACGCGCGCCTCTTGGAAACCGTCTAACCGTGCGCTCTGCCAACAACCTCTAAGCCATGCGTTCTACACCCAGCTGCGTCGAAACTCTTATACGCATATTACAACTTATTTTTGTTGTTAGCATCTCTGTAGAGAGATTTTCACGAATTTCTGCTACCCAAAGATTATTCTACGAACAATCGTTTAGAGAATGCTATTTATTACATATTTTTAACATTATAAAGTATTAATCACACACTTATAAAATTGAAAAGCATATTTAGAAAACGTTAAACGTTTAGCAAACGTATTTATAAAAATATAGTTAAATTTTTATAAATTTAACTATATTTTTATAAATAGTTTCCAAGAGGCGCCGGTTCGAATTCCGCTGCGTTTAAATTTTTATACCTTTTATATGCTTTTCAAGGCGTTGAGTGCCTTGCGTTGTTTTGGCACTGGATTTTTTTAACCTGCCCTGATATGCGAAAAAAAGCTTTGTTTTAAGTAGTTGAGCAGTATGTAATGAATTCTTAGGGAACAATTTATATTTAAAGTATAAATATATTTTCAATCTGGCAAGACAGCGTGCGAGCAGTTATTTTGCCACTCAGCAGGGGCTTACGCCGAATAGTATGAATGTGGGAAACAAGGTTTGCTTTTGCCACAAAATGAAACATTTTATTACCTTAAAGCGTCTTCCTGCATGAACCAAGTATTAAGATAACTGTGTCATAATAGTGTAATTACACGTTTCCTTTACATCGACAAATTCTAACACGTATCGATATCGATATAGTATCGATACCCATTATCAATAAATTTAAGAAGTTGGTTAGGGAAATTAGGCTTATCAAATTAGATACAAAAGTGGTAATTGTGATAAGAAGACATTTATTTATTATTATTAAATGTTAACAAAGAAAAGATCAATAGCTATATATATTTATATATAGAGTGCGACTAGATTTAGTCTAGCAACTAGTTTTGTTTCTCGCATAGGACCAGTTTTACTTATACTTTGACAGAGGGGCTTTCGTATGGCTACTTCAGTCCTACCGGTAGGGCCAAATTATATCTCCAGATAAGGAAAATATTAATAAATTTGCCCTTACGGGGATCGAACCCGCAACTATCGCGTCTACAGTCTTATATTTTCCCTCCACATACGAGTATATATCATATTCCAGCTGCATACGTATGTGTTTACGGAATTATCCTCACCGCATGAGTTAATTAATTATTTATTACTCTATAAATTGTCATAAATATATGGCATTATATTAATAATATCTAAGATTAACCATGCTAAATATTAAAATGAAACATAAAAAATATAAACTATAGCCATAAAAATTTATTTAGTCAGGCAATCTTTAATATCAATAGAATTAAAATAAAATAAAATATAATTTTAATACAATCAGGGTATTGTACTTATAAATGTACTTTATAAAATTGGAAAAAGTGAATTCTTGAGATCTGAACAATATCTACTGTTTTTAACTAATCGCCAATTTCGTACCATTGCATTATATATATAAAAAACAAAACCTGAATCGTAGTACGTCTGATAAGACAAAAAACTTACACCTTCTTACATTAAATTTATATTCGAAGGAAAGGTTGTATAAAAAATACTTTTGGTCTGGTGAATAAGGCAAAAGCGCAGCGTTGAGTTCCGCCACTCGACACGTCCTCTCAAATTCTGGCGGAAAGCAGAAAACGGAGTGTCTTGCGACTAAATTCTCTCTGACTGCCCTGCTATGCGGTAAAAATATCCGCTAATATCCAATAATCTGCGTATAATAATCTTTGGGTAGCAGACATTTGTAAAAATCTCTCTGCAGAGATGCTAACAACAAATGTAAGTTGTAATAAGCGTATAAGAATTTCGACGTAACTGGATGTAGAACGCATGGCTTAGCGGTCGCTTGAACGGTTTTCAAGAAGCGCGGGTTCAAATCCCGCTGCGTTAAATTTTTTATACGTTTTCTAAATATAAGTAATTCATTCCCAGACAGAATTTGAACTCAAAGCTACCGTATGCAATTAGTGACCTTAAGGGAAAAAAATAAGGTAGCTAAATTTATAAGCAAACCTAACGTTTACAGAGCATTAGCTGTGTGTAGTCTACAAAATAATACTATTTGCTTTCATCTTATAATGTTTGGAGGGCACTAAAAACTTACCCACTATACAAACTATGACATTTAAATGCGCTAAAAATAGGGTGCTGGCGGTATTTCTCTATAACCGGTGAAGTGCTAAAGTTTTATAGTACCCGCACTCATGGTCATCTTATTGTAGAAAGCTCGTGAAACTGTTCTAAAAATAATATAACTTCGATATTTTTGTTACATTTCTTAGTTTCAAATATTGGTTTGATGTGTAAAATTAATCTACAATTGAAACGAAATAATATGAGGCGTGGCACGGATGGCGTAGCGGTCAGAGCGTTTGGACGGTTACCAAGAGGCGCTGGTTTGAGTCCCGCTGCGTTTAAGCTTTTATACGTTTGGTGAAAATGTTTTCCAATTAACAAAGTATGTCGAATAGGTTTTAAATTGTAAAAAATACTAAATTATATTTTTTACGTAAATATTTTTTCCATTCATACAAACGTAGCAAACGGGCAAATAAAATATCATACTACTGAAATAGACTACATGCTTTGTGGTATATTTCAGTCAGTATATTAGTTAGTTATTTATTAGAGAGTTTCAATCAAAAACGTTTATAACAAAATATAAATATGCATTTTTTTGTATGAAGTTGTGTATTATGTACTGCAACAAATACGTAATCTAATACATTACGTGAGTGGCGAAGTAAATGAAAATATTTTAAGCAAAATCATTCCCCAAAGTGGGCATCGAACTCACAGACAACCGTGTTTAGTCAAGCGTTGTCACTACCACTGCGTTGCGATGGCTGGTGGGATAGATTATTTTATTTAATTGTTACAAATATTAGTTTTGACGACACTATTGTTACATATTGTATGTAATTGTGTCAAACTGCTTACTATGATTTTTGTGAAAATCGTAAGACATATTAAGATAATATAAGATATTATATTGACTGGTTGATGATTTTTTTGCATTCATTAAAAGCGAGAAAAACATATTGTCATCATTTTACTCTTTCTTAAATAGTGTTGATTTAAGTGGCTTAAAACGTAAAATTTTCCTGTTCTCGTAAGAATTTCTGGAAATTATCTTTTAGTACGTTTAGAAAGTTGTTTATTAGTCACTTAGATAGTACTTTTATGAGTTTTACTTATTTATATATATCAACGGTGTTGTTTGCTAAGGGACGATATTCGGTCTTCTTTAGTATGTTATGAAAAATTATGTACCTAAATTAATAACTGCCTAGCATTAGCAGAGCATATAATGCCAATATAGTATATCTAAATACAAAAATAAATATGTATAAAATTCCACGACAATCACCTCGAAATCTGCTTAAAATAAAGTAATAATAAAAATAAATAAAAAATTTAGTTATAATCTCAAGAAAGTTCTTACATAAGTGTAACTTTAAAGTACACGCCATATAACAAAATATAAAGATACACTTTAGAGTACGATATCTGTTTTAAACGAAAAATCCATTGTCCATTAAACTCTTTGTAAATTGTATCGCATTTATTGCTACACGGTCGATACATTTCGATCCGTTTAATGAACGTTATACCGTGTGGTCGGAGTTAATGAAGCGAGTGAGCGCTCTCTGTAATAATTGGGCAAAAGAAAAATTTCATTGTCATATCAACGGAACGGTCCATTTTAAGTGTAATACAATAGTTGGTAAGTTTTGAATAAAAAGGTGACAATGTTAGAGTATTATTGTCAGAGCTATAATGTACCATTAGTTGCCATATAGACATATTTTCAAGTTTAAGATTTTTTCCGCATAGCAGTTGGTAGTCGGAGAGAAACTCGTGTAAAGACACTTCGTTCTCTGCTTTCTGATCGAATTCGAGGCATTGCGTATTGGGTAGCAAAATTTTATGCTACGCTTTGCCATTCCAAAGCGGAGTTTCATAAATAATAATTTAAATAATTTAAAGTAATTATTCCACAGAGAGGATTCATGATATAAAGTGTGTAGTTAAAAAATATAATATATTTTACACACTTTGGAATCCACAGTTGCTTATTAGCAATTATTGATGGCACTAATATAGTATGAGTGCCCATGGGCAAAGTGGTTTTTGACTAACACCCTCTTGAAACTTTTTCTGTTTTTTGACAACAGGATATTTTATTATTTTATTATTCAGGATATTTTATTTTTTTTCTGAAAAAAAAAAATAATGGTTATTAATATTTTTTTGTCAGTACTAAGTTAGTCATGTTTAAGCGGTTTTTTTTGTCGGACAATATTTTTTTAGTCATTCAAATACATATAGCTTTATCTCTTGTATGACGGAAATAAAAAATAATCGAATTTAAAAGCCCCCTCTGCCAAAATTATGGTAAAAGAAAAAACTTAATTAAGCCGCAGTAAGAACTTCAAAAGGCAATTGACTAATATTAATAACCATTTTGGCAATGGGTACTCGTACTAATCTTCTTCTTATAGTGCCGACTAGTAAAGGTTACCGGGCAGCTTCGCATATTTTGCCCTATCCCTGACAATACTTATATAAATTATTTTATTTATTCAAAATACTTGAATAGCTTTTTTAATTCAACAATGTAATGCCCATCTTACTGAGTAGTGGCATTTCAAGTACCTCTATACAGACTTACATTAGGTTCAGACTAATACATAGGTTTTATTTTTACTGGCCACACAAAAATGGCTGGCTTTTTTTTCGGTAGCTCCCAAGACGTATTACGCATGTTAAAAGCCAAATAATATACAGGTATCTTGGCATGAGAAAAACAAAACACATTATATACATTATTTCCTCTTTCCATTAGCAAAGCGAGGTTCTGTTTCGTCAATGGGCCAGTAATAGCACTAAATGGACGGCAAGCATAAACGATGTGAGTGCAACGCGTATACGCTTTATATCTCAATAGACGCTGGAACTTTTCTTAGAGAATACACTCGTATTCAAAAGAAACCCACTATTCTTGTACATTTAGCTACCACACAACTCGACCTAAATTCTTGAAATACTGTAACGTTGTGAGAAATGTTTTAAGGAATAATTAAGCAATATGTGTTGATGCTAATGTAGTGGAGAACGCCACTCCGTTCATTCAGAGAGAATCTAGTGTCCAAACACTTATTAATTAATAATTTAAACTAATTATTCCACGGAGGGGATTCAAGACTGAATTTAAAAAAATATGATATATTTCACACTTTGGAAATAAGCATCACCATTTGCTTATTAGCAATTATTGAAGGCTCTCGTATAGTACTCTTGAAACCTTTTCTGCGGCGTAATTGAATCGGGTCTACCACTTTTTTTTAATTTTTCACTTTTTTGATAATATCTTTAATTATATATTTCTTAACATTTTTTAAAGTGTTATTCGCACACTTAAGAAATTAAAAACACATATGATGATATTAGCATATAGTGGAGAATGGCACTCGGTTCTCTTTGACTTTTCTCTTTGTTCTCTTTCTCAAGCGTGTAGATTAAAAAAAATATATTAAACAAGTAAAAAAAAAATCACCATAATTTTTGTAGGCTTTTTATATAATCTTTACATATTATATATACATTGAAATACTATACTATATATTGAATAAAAATAATTGATACGTAAAATTATGTGTTGTACGTTTCACCCAGGCATTTTTTTATTTCGTACTATGCAAGTATGCATATATTTGTATGGCGAATATATTACTTTGCATATTTTATCTTTCTATTATATGTTATTAATAATATTACAATATATCTTTATGTAAAACTTTGATAGCAAGTTCAAAACTTAAGACAATTATTTGAATTAGGCAAATTCGAATGTGGTACAAAATCACATTTAATCTTTGCTTATTTTTGCTAAAAGCTCTAGTTTCGAATGACTTCCACTATTTACTAAATAACTAATTCCGGAAGATATAAAAAGTTAAAAGTTTGTTTACTTCTCGAAACTTAAGCCAGCGACCACGAATTTGAAATTTCCAAGACATTACGAATAAAGGTCTTTAGAGAAACTTTAGTGGGATTGCAGAAACTGTATTCATAAATGTTTGTTCTTAGTATGCACTAAATGTGCATTAACAGTGTTTACATAAAAATATCTTAATATGGAAAATATATTTTACTTTAAATATCCGGAGCATCGTGGCGCAGAAGAACCACGTCTGGTGGTGGTCTGAACAATGCGATTGGTTGTGAGTTCCTTTCCCACTATGAAAATGAAAACTTAAAATATTTTAATTTTCTCCGCTTTGATAGCCAAGACTAAGCGCCGCATCAATTTACGCCACTCAACACGCCTAGTCTCGATTTCGGACGGTGCATGAAAGAGAGTGAAGCTGTAAATAAAATACCCTTTTCCAAAAAAAAGGTCAAAAAGGGTTGAAAGTTTCCTTCGCCTATTAATGAACAGATATGTCCGAACTACTCACTCAAGGCCTGATGTCAAATTAAGCAGAATCTATACAATGTCAATCTACTGATAAGCGTATAATATACCCTTCTGAGCAACTTCCAAGGTATTCCACTCTTCGACTCCACTAAATCAATTCTCAGTAAGTCTTAAGTCCTTTCTAAGCTTAACAGCAATATAACAAAAAATGTTTCCTTCAAATCCGTCGCCAGCAGTTCCCAAGCGTGCGCGTACAAACATTTTGTTTTTACTGTTTCATTATAATATAGACTAGTGACCTGCTAGCGGCTTCGCCTGCGTAAATATACCACTAAACTATTTAGTTATTTCGCCCGTCTATTTCTCACCATAATCACAAACTTTGCTTAAATTGATAATTTAAAATTTATATTGTTACTTTTTTTAATTATTATTTAATTGAATCAAATAAAATAAACACTAAATATTAAGATAGGCTTACCAAATACATTTAAATCGGTTGCATTCAAATCAGTTTAACCGTTTCTGCGATTAGCGTGCACAAACGCACAGACAAACAGAAATTAAAAATCATTGTTTTGTTTGCATATATTGTGATAAATGCCACCAATAATATTTTTTCTCATATTTCTTCCATGTACAGACAGCGATCAGTTACATTTTTATTATATGTATACGTTTGTGTATACTATGTATATAGTTTGTATTATATAATAAGATCTTTGGTATTCGCGATTTTTACACATTTTGAAATAAAACTATTTTTCACCGAATTAATCGCGTTGGTTTAATATTATTGGTTTTCGAAAATAAATTTCAGAAACCCGACGTTTCGAATACTTTAGAATAGTCCGTGGTCACAGGTAGATAGACTGAAATGGCATTCGTCTGTCAGTTGATACAATTATTATACTAAACTCCACCTCACCACCTCAGTACAATAAATACAATTTTACTTATACATTTATTTTCAGAGATTTATGACAAAACTTGTTGCCTAATATTATGGAAATATATAAGATTATGCTTACATCTTACTACTTACTCTTATAAATGAAGAAAATAATAATAAAACAAGCGTCTCTGTGCGAACTATTAAGTTAAGTCATGTCGAGATGTTAATCGTGAGATAGAGTTGTTGAACTTATGCTACCATAATTGTTAGCGGCATTTACCACATAAAAGCAATATAACTTGTAAATTATATTTTTCATTCAATGTTGGCATCTGTAGTACCAGATAGTACCAGTGAGTTCTTTCAACGATTAAGTACGTGCAGTATCATAGGTTCTAATTCGGTTAAATATTTGCCTAGTTAAGTTAAAAATGAAGGCTTAATCCTCACCATCTGGATACGTGGCACTCTACTACTGTGCGGTTTCATAAGAACTTCCTTCCACGTGCCACTCAACTGTGGAATGGCCTACCAGCGGCAGTATTTCCAGGTCGATTCAACATGGATACCTTCAAAAAGCGTGTCTATTTCCACCTTAGAGGCCGGCTACATCCCTCTAGCTCTTCTGGTGTTACATGGGGTCGTGGGCGGCGGTGATCACTTACTCGTTTGCCTTATCTATAGAATAAAAAAATAAGCTAATATAAGCTAATATAAAAATAATAATAAAAAGAACAAACAAATAAGCTTTCATGTATTTACGAAATAATGCCTTTCATGATGATTTTGTGAGCTTATGGCAACTACGATTAAAGGGTGTTATTTTTTTTTAATTCAGCTAATAATTTAACTATGAACTTACTTGTTAGTATTAGCGATTTGTATGAATGTGGAAATAGATTAAAACTAAGAATCATATTAATAGTGATAGAGGCTGTCGTGTCGTATCTGATTGATACGCGATAGGTGTGAGTTCGATTCCCACTTGTGTAATGATTATATTTTTTAGACACAAGGTTATCTCTTCGATAGTGATTTGAACTGTACTTTCTTAAATTAACCAGCTTATCATTTTATAATTACGTTTATTAATGGTTTATTTTATAATAAGTTATCTAAAAACGCTAAGATATAAAGGTTTTTAGTAATATATTGTGTATATATTTGAATAATTAATGTTACCTCTAACTAATATAGGTGTAAATGGGGAAGTAAGGCCGGTACCTTTCGTGTTTGAATTCCTGCCTATGATTAATGGTCGCCTTAAGTAATCCAATAATACTATGTTATAAAGGAATCTATGCTAGTCTAATGAATAAAAAAAAATGTTTTATCAAAGATTTATACAAAATAATCACTAAATACTTCGCGAGAAGTATTTAGTGATTATTGAATGAAGAAACTTCGTTTTCTACTTTGCGCCCGAATTCGAGACATTTCGTGTTGACTGGCGGAACTCAACACTGCACTTTGTCTTGTCACCATAACGGAGAAATGAAAACAATTTAAACACATCTGAGTGGGAGTGGGGGAGTGGGGGAGTGGGGGAGCGGGTCGCTAGTTAGAATATATGCGTAGTTAAACTAATCTTATTTAAATGTTTTACTATATATAAATTTTATATTAACTGAGAAAACCAGTTTTATGTACATTTTAAAATAAAGAAACTACATTTGTTAAATTACTCTCTCACTGGCGTTACTTTAAAACGTCACACGAATTTCACGGATCGCTCAGACGAAACGTATATTTGTGAGATGCACTAAAAGCATCTAAGATTTGTACAAGATTTATTTATGTACTGTTTTATTTTGTATGTATTTAATTAAGGAATCTACCGTAATGGTGCAGTGGCAAATACGTAACCAATATTTCAGTACATATAGGTTCTTTACCACTATAAATATACACAGCTTATCGCTTTTTCCCGCATAACGCATAATACATAAAGAATATAGTATCAAGACACTTCGTTCTCCAATTTCCATCTAGAATTCGAGACAATTTTGTGTGTTTTGTGTTTTCCGGAGCGAAGAAACAAAAAAAAAAAAGATCACACCTCTAATTATAGATCGAACCCTCAAACAATCGCGTTTGCATTCAGACGCTGTACCACTGATCCACCATGGTCTCTCCTCAATATCAATATCCTATCGCGGTTCTTTTTACACTTGTCTTTACTTTGACTTTATGCTAATTGTATTAATATAGCTAATATGTTATTAGATACTAATATTTAAAATACAGGTTATAAAAAAAACAACGATACCAGAGAGTATCACAACAAAGAGATTTTACTTTGATAAACAGTTATCTTTTTAACATTAAAGTCTAAAACAAAAACCTTTTCCATTCTACATAAGGCAGTATAATATTCATTATTAAGTCCATATATATTACTAGAAACTAAATTTACCTAAAATGTTCGTAGTAGGTTCCGTATAGTATCATAAATATAAATCAAAACAACATCTCCACATTTCATGGCTTGCTTCAACGAATAGAACACGACACAGCGTGTGGGTACAATAATGCTTAATACATTCCTCTTAAGTATACACAGTACAATGTCATGTATGGAGCATGCATATGCAGCTTTACAATTTCACTCCATCTTCATGGAGATAGGATTTCGGAGTAATTGTTTTGACATATAAAAAAATCTTGCAACTCTTGCATTATGACTTCATAAGTTCTTTGATTTTCGCGATTATTACACATTTTGAAATGAAACTATTTTAACCGGATTAATAGCGTATAATTTTAAATTTTAAACTTTCTACCCAATACTGAAAACATTGAAGTCTCAGTCTCATCACAACAGAGAGCAAGATACAGTCAGCTCAGTGGTAGTTTGAGATAATAATTGTACCAAATGACAGACAAGTGTCACCTCAGTCTACCTGAGACCACAGATTACTGTAAAGTGTTCGAAACGTGGGGTTCTAAAAATATATTTTCAAATACCAAAATTCTACGCGATTAATCCGGTTAAAATAGTTTCATTTCAAAATCTATTATGACTTATTTAACCACAAAATTTGGTTCAAAACTTGCACACGTACAATGCATTTCAACAACTGTCTCAGTCAACGCTAGAATTTGCATAATACAACATCTTACTGCAAACTTGATTGGTTGTGGGTTCGATTCCCACCCGGTAGACTGATCTTCATTTAGCTTTTTTCATTTCCGCTCTGGTGGACAAGGAAAATCACGGCGTTGAGCTCCGCCACTCAACACGCAATGTCTTGAATTCAGGCGTCTAATGGAGAACGGAGTGTCTTGAATTAGGTTCTCTCTGACTACCCTGCTATGCGTGAACAAGCGTGAAAAAGCGTGAACCTGTACACAATGTTTTCAATAGTATAAACCTGCTGTCCTTGCTGACTAGGATTTTTTTTAAGCTTAATAATTTATTTAAATTATTCCTCACTAATTTTAAGAAGCTGTCTGTTGAACAATGGCGCCCATTTTGCCAACGCAAATAAAGAACAAAATATAAAAATATGATGTGGTGGGTACTGAATCTACAATTATGTATATGTCAAAGAAGGACCTATATAATGATGATTGATTGATGTTTTTTAAAAATAGTAACTTCAGCATCGGTGACATCCCGTACTATTTTACATTTTCAGTCATAATTACTAATTATATGGGTCAGTTTAAAGGGAATTCATTTTATTTAATTACTGTTAATAATGAAAGGCACGATATTGTAAAACAGTATGGCAATAATTTTAACGAAAAATATTATATTAATGTTATAAAAAATATACGTAGCTCTTTAAAGGCGGATAGTCATCAGTTGCTGGAGCAAAAGTGATCCTGGATGTCTTGCATCTTTATCCCATTTGCCCATTTGCTTTAGCGCCTGGTGCCTTTGTTAGTAATAACATGGCGCCACTTGCCATCGGAAGTGCACACTGTATTATTTCTTAGCTAACAATTATTAAAATTAATTGTTAATAAAATTATAAATCGAATTATAGTTTAATTACATTTACAACATTGCTAATCAAATAAATATTAAACCGGAAATTAACTTCTATTGCAATTTGGTATTTGTCACTTAAATTATTATTACAATATTATCACAAAAACACTTGTAAATCTAATTGAATTATAGTTTCATTGTATTTACAATGTTGGTAATCAAATTAAGATTCCGGTTTAGGAAATTAATTACAACACATTTACTGAAAAAGCATCACCTGCTTAAATCGACAGTTATAATTTAATTAATTATACCATTACTACATTTTATATATAATATACAAATTGTTTTAGAAAATAATATGATTGATATACGGCGTTGCCCATATACATAATACAGCAACGTATTTCTCATATTTCTCAAAATGAAAATATTCTTTATTCAAATAGGCTATTACAAGCACTTTGCTTTCGAATCGTAAATTAACATTAAATATCAGTGTCGTCAGTCCTAGCGGCAGCTACCACCTTATTATTTCTCAATATAATTAAAGATAGGCTATCATAGCGCAGCGGGCCAATGTCTGAGAGTAATCGCGATTGGTTGTGGACTCGATTCCCATTCGGTGGAATGGTCATAATTTAATTAATTTCATTTCAGAGAAACTGTTGAATGAAACAAAGCGCGGTTTTGTGATCCGCCACTCAACAGTCACAACAAAAAAATATTAAAAGTAAGCTAAGCAAATTAAAATTGTATTTATATTACATTTTATTAATAGTATTTTTTTACCAAAAATTTAATTCAGCAGCCACCTTAAGTTAATTCAGCAGCCGTTTGCTTTTTAATGGCATTTATCTAGCTTTTACAAATAATTCAAACGTATAAAACTTACAAGTTTTAACTGTAATGTAATCTCATATTTCACAAGAAGAAATGTACGAAGAGAGCTTAAAAGATTTACTTTGGCTAAAAGATGAAGCGTTGCGCCACTTTAAAATTCTTATTCTTTTACTGTATGAAATAGTGATTGCAATAAGTTTTATATCTGCAATGTGCTAGGACTATTATTCAAGAGAAATACTAATTAAAGTGTAATAAGCTGGGAGTCGTAGGTTCGATTTCCATCTTGAAATTATATTTGAGACCATCATGGCGCAGTGTGACAGTGTATGATTGTGAATAGTTTTTCTGAGTTCGATATCCGTCCGGAGTAGATTATATTTAAATAATTTTCATCTGCGTTCTTGTCATAAAAAGCGCGACTAAACACTAATCAATTATGTCTATTTTTATCCTGATGGTTAATATAGGACCTAATTTCTTCTTCTTTCGCACGATTTTGATTATTTAGAAAGGACCTACCCACAGTACGTTACGATGTATATGGAGCTTTAAAAGCGCCATGTATGAGTGTTTAACACAAAACATAGATAAATATATGAAAGATAGTCAAGAATAATGATTTGTAGTTAAATTGAGAAGCGAGTAGACCCAAGGGGCGTAACTAGCATCTACATACCACAGTTGTCCCATTAAACATATTAAGTTCCATTAGCAACTACAAAGTTTCAAGTAACCTGAAAGCTTGTAAATTTAGATTAACAGGGCACTGTTGAGTTGATCCTGCCATTGGTGTAAGTGCGGCACATTTGTTAAAATCTATGTCATATTATTTGTACACATATAGAATTGTTTTATTCAGAGTATGTGTCGTGTAACTAAAAAAAAATATTGTAAACCAGCTACCCTCTCGCGGCGTCACCTGCAACTACACGACTATTTCGTGTTATAAGTGAGAAGGCGCGCCCTTATCACTTAATTCACACATTGTTATAACTTTTTTATTCATAAACAGATTGAAATGAAAAAAACAGTAAATGTTAAGGAAAGTTTACCACAATACAATAGTTAAAACTCCATTTAAATTGGTTAAGCCGTTTCCGATATTAGCTTGCACAAGCAAACAGATAAACAAACGAACATACAAACAGAAAAATCAGAAAAGAAATATTACATTTATAAAAGCCCCAAAAAATTTTTTTTCATGTATCTGACATGTACAGATCATGTATCTGATCCCTGATCAGTTAAATTTTTACTATATGTATAGATGTTAAATCTAAAATATGAATAGTTTATGCTAGGTAAAATAATATTACTTATACTCTATATAAAAATTTCGTAGCGTATTAGATAGAAATATTGTTTCCTCGCTACTATACTATTATATATAAACTTTCCCTCAAACAGTCACTAATATTTTCTTCCTATAATTTTCGTTCTGTACAAAAATTACAGCAGTCCACATGTCACTCGATCCGTTCTAATATTTTATAAGTAGTTCAGGTAATTTCATTTAATTGTGAACGTTATATAGGTAATAATAGACTAAAGAATTTGTTGTGATTTTGTTTTAACATATAAAATATTTATTACAATACAGACACTTAGAAAATACTATTCATCTTAAAATTAGATGGGAAATGGAGAGCGGAGTGTTTTGACACTAGGTTCTTTGTCTCCAAGCCTACGGATGCTTGGAATCGACTGGCTCGTTAGACTCAGCCAATTCAATTTCAGCCAGACAACCAATCAGTAATCTACACTGGACTTTGGGCTAACCATAGCGAGGCAACACCTAGCTATATATTAACATAAATATTCTTTAATAAACAATTCTCAATTGGATTGTTTCTTATAACTATTTCTTTCAGCCAGAAAGAACCTGGTCTTCTAATTGGGACTCCTTTATATTATTTTGTAATTAGGTATATTATAAATTAGTACCTTTGAATCTGATAATCTGAATTTTTCTCCTTGAATTGGAATCCTATCTCAGTACTCCCTGATACTCAAAGTAACCCACAAGCTAAATTTCAGTTTTTTACGCCCACCATTGTTTCGAAATTATATATTTATCAACCAACAGAACAGAACATCTTGTAATATTTCTGTGATAATATATTTTTTTGTTTCTATTGAGCCTAATAATGATTTAATATGTAATAGTTAAGTGAAAAAGTAGCATCTGTGTATATCAAAATATGCAAGAGCTCACAAGTAACTATGTTCTTTGATTTAAATGATAAATAAAACATACTGAAAAATATATATATATATATATATATTTCAACTATGTACAGAAATTTACTATTAGTAGACGAGTAGACCTATAAGTAAATGTTATTCATCAAGGCTTAATATACCTTCAAGAAAAACAATAAACGTCTACACGACTGTTGAAATGGGCTGTTTACATACCTGCTATCGACCTTTTCACTTAGGTTTCTATTCTTTTTTACCAATTATAGATTCTGGGCATAAAAATTACTTAGACAACAGTTGTATATCACGATATCATATTATTTTAGAATTTCTACAATACGAATCCTAAAGGTATAATTTTGTAACAGACTAGAAGTTTTTAAACTTCTATTATAATAACGTTCCTGACATTAATAGTAATTAATACATCCATTCTCAACCTCGAACTGTTATTATATCCTTACAAGAGTTAGGTTAATATTTTTTGTATAACTTGTACAGGCTAGTTAGGAAAATTCTCAAATTTTATCTAAACAGATTTTAGATCAATATCTAAAAGTATTTTAAGTTTGTGGTAGTGGCTCTGATGCTCTAAACGGTTTCAGATTCAATGTGAACTAATATTTTTGATATTTTTCCATCAAAATATTTTTAATTGTACCAATTGTATACGATTTTCAAGTCCTATCAAATATCGTGGTTATGTAAACGAGTTTAAATATACAAAAGCATCAAATGTGGCACAACTAATTAGATTACATACAGAAAACACGACTCAGATCGTGTTGATGAATATTAATTACATAAATACACTAATTATCCAGCATTAGGCGGCGGCTTTTCACGTCTAAAACCGAACTCGTTTTCTCTCACGCACAATAAATGGAGTTTATTACAATAGGACTACGCGTTAGTATTGTCGCAAAAATGATTGTTTGTGTGCCATCCTGGTACAATTTTGTAGCGTAAATTTAATATAATATCGTTTGAACATTTTTAAATTGTAATTTATATACTTATGAATTAAAAAACAGTTGTAGAAAATGTATAAAAATTTCAACACAGCGGGATTCGAACCCGCGCAAGTCCTCTTGGAAACCGTCCAAGCGCTGTGACTGCTAAGTGCGTTTTGGTTCCGGTTACCTCGAAAGGTTATCTTAGACGGTTATTTTTAAATTAGTGAATGGCTAAATTGGTGAATGACACTTTAAAATTGTTAAAATATTTAATAAATAGCATTCTCTCCATATTGTATTGCCCGTTTGGCAATTGTTCGTAAACATAGTCTTTGGGTGTCAGAAATTTGTAAAAAAATCTCTCAACATAGATGCTCAAACAACAAAACACAATTGTAATATGCTTTGAATTCTGACGTAGCCTTATGTAGAACACATGGATCAGTGGTCAGATTCACGCACGGCCTAAGAGGCGCGGGTTCGGTTCTAGCTGAGTTAAAATTTTCGTACGTTTTTAAAAATGTTTATTTAATATGCCTTGCGTAGATAGCGGGCTAATGACTACACAATATCTGTATATAAATGAAAAATTTAGGATAGATTTACCTACGTCTTCTATATATGAGATCTCATTGCGTATAATTCTATGATGCAGAAGAAACCTATGTGTTACTTTTATAAACATCTATTCTGAAACCAAAAATCTACATAGCTTCTATCTCGCTTCATAATATCTAGAACTAAACGAAATGATAAATGACATAAAGCATTTCACAGAACTAGTATTTTGGAATAATGTGGTCTACTTATATACTAAATGTGTCACAAAATCCATCAAAGGCGAACACAAGGTTTCATTAAACGCAAGCCATGGTATGCGCAAATTAGCGAATGATTTATTTACGAGCGCGTTCTGAATATATCACTCTGACCGATTGTCGTCGTATTTTCAGTCAGGAATATGCGAAGCCGTATTTTAATTTACCATAATTATGTCATACGTACGTTTGAGTTACCTTTTGTTTTAAGTATACTGTGGTGAAAATGCTTGTTAAAAAATAAATTAAAATAATATATTTTAATGGTATATTACTATTATTTTATTCTTTATTGTATTTAAGAAAAAGCAGATTCAAGAGGCACAGGCTCAAATTTCTCTGCGTTCAAACTTTTATACATTTTCTACATATTATGTTATTTAATTTCCTAAGCGTGTATATAACACTTTAATGTTATTAAATGTCTAATAAATATTTAATAAATAACATTCTCTCTTGTGAAACGATTGTTCGTAGAATAATCTTTTGGTAGCCGAAATTTGTAAAAATCTCTCTACAGAGATTATAAGTAATAAGCGTATAACAATTTTGACGTAGCTGGATGTAGAACGCATGCAACGCATGCAACGCGCTTAAACGGTTTTCTAAAGGTGTGGGTCAGGTTCAAATCCCTCTGCGTTCAAATTTTTATACGTTTTCTAAATATATGTTTTTTTAATATTTTGAATTAACATATATTAATGGTTAAACGGTATGCGCTAAAGACCAGACCTTAGTCTGGAGGTAAGCTAACTGAGAGAAGAGCAACTGATGCAGTTCAAGAGACTTCTTGAGGCTCATCTGCTGTATACCAAAGACGGCTACCAAATAGGTTTAAGTGGGTAAAATTTTTCATACATTTTTACATGAGGCGCTACTTATTGTAGTAAATTGTCTATTAACATTGACACGTTGAATACATAGACAGATGTATGATTTAAAAGTTTTTATACTTGAACAATTTCTTTTTATAAAGGAACTTACGAGGAAACAGTACGAAGGTTTGTTTCATAAATAGAAGATCAAGCGGTTAACTTAGCATGCTTACATTAATATTTTAATTTAGATTAACATCACATACAGTCCACACACAAAAACACACATACAAGTGCAGTCACACACACATACAGAAGCTTGACAAAAAATACACATCCTCTAACATATGCACACACTCATAACACAAAGAGAGGTCTACTTTCTTATAATTACACAAGAACTTATTTTGCTGAAGGGTTTGGCGCTGTATACCGGCATACAGGCAACTAGTCCGGATACAGAGGAAATCTATTTTGTTTTGGTAACTTTTTCTATCTTTTTTTTTTATTCTATAGACAAGACAAACGAGTTTTTGGGTCACCTGATGGTAAGTTTTCACCGCCGCCCATGACCCCGAGCAACACCAGAGGAGCTACAGAGATGTTGCCAGGCTATAAGGTGGAAGGCTTTTGAAGGTACCCATGTTGATCGACCTGGAAACTGCCACTGGTAGGCCATTCCACAGTTGAGTGGCACGTGGAAGGAAGTTCCTACGAAACTGTACAATAGTAGAATGCCACGTATTCACATGGTGAGGATGATATTTCAGTCAATTACGTACTGTGCAGTTGGAAAATTCAGCGGCAGGAATCAAGTCAAACATTTCCCCAGAACGATAAATGCAGTAGAGAACGCACAAAGGGGAAATCTTTAGTCAAATTGTTTATCAAATGTTTGTAAATCTATTAAAGTTACTATTATTATAAATACTTGGTTATAAATAAACGTTGGAGCCAAAACGAGACGCAAATAGTAATACACTCACCTCACCTTAACACATTTCTTTATGTTAGTTCAATGTCAAACCCACTCTAACTTGAGATTTATCTGTCTAGACGTGTTGGCTTTTATGCTTAAATCCTAATTTCTCTTTAAATAGTGAAATGTATACTTATGGTGATATTCTACAATATATATATATATATATATATATATATATATATGTATGTGGACACAAAATCTTTCCAGTTTAACAAAATATTTCATTGAATAAATCAATTTAAATATCGTAAAGTCCTACAATAAAGAATGTTTAGGTATCGAATTCAAAATTTAAAAACATAACACACAAATACTTAACAACAAAAACGCATAGTATATAAAAATATTCAATTAACGAAAATGAATTCACAAATGTTGACTTTTATCATAACATCGAAATAGCTGAGGACTCTGTTCAGCTTTACGCTTTTTCCCGCAGAGAGAACCTAGTGTCAAGACACTCCGTTCTCCACTTTCCGCCCGAGTCCATGACGTTGAGTAGGAGAACAACGATGCGCTTTATCGAGTCACCAGAGGGTAGAAATGAAAAAAATATAATAACTATTCAATCAATTCAAATGGGAATTGTAACAAATGGGAATTGTAACGCTATGGTTGTCCATAGCGTATATAGTCAGACGCTGTCATACTGCGCCACGATGGCCTCAACGTTTCATATTTTTTTTGTCAATTTAAATATGAATAGGTATAAATAAATAGCAGGTAACCTCAAATGAATGAGTAAATACGTCTAACGAGGTCCAGGCGAGTGTTCGTAGATTTTCCCTACATTTTCCTCTAAAAGATCGTTGAAAACAAAAGGATGGTCAACGGAGCTCCCGCCTTACTCGGTTTGCGTTCCGAGAAAAGAGCTCAAGTTTTAATTGGAGGCAAAATTTCAGATATTTCCGATAGAAAATACTTATTTTCATTGTCGTTAATTTGCGTTCAGCTTTCACCTGAAGCTTTCTTTTAAGCTCCAGATGAGCTTTTATTAAAGCAATCCTTGTTAATTGCTCAATGTACTATTTCTATAGGCAAACTGAAGACTGAACTGATTCACGATGTTTTGTGGATAAAATGATCCGAGTATACATACTTTAATATAGGTACATAATAATTTTATTTTTCATAGTCAAGGGTAGTCAAAGAGAACCTTTTTTTTAACGTGAGGAACTTTACAAGTAAGGCCTTACGGATACCTGCCCGATTGGGGACTCGGACGCGGTTTTGTGGAGTCCGGACTGGCAGATGTAGGCCGTATTCAGAGAGAACCTAGTGTCAAGACAAAATATCTATTATTGTAATACAGAATATTCATTTTTTACAATTATACCTAATTTAAAAAAAATGCAGGCCAGTTTCATCGCTAAGTCTTTTAGTAGACTATAAAAAAAAACTGCCGTTATTCCTATTGCTCCTACTTCTACCGCCCACAAATTGACTCTTCACCTATGCCTGGTCACTTCTTCAATAATATAAGTAATATATTAATTCAAATGTAAGTAAACAGAAAAAAGATATGTTTTTGTTCAAGCAAATAATTTAAAGTTGACGCATCATTTTTAAAGCAAAGTTCGTAACAAATCCAAAAGTCCAACACGAAAGGAGACTCCACAATGCGCTGTCGCGTCGTGCCGAGAACAAATTTTTCGTTCACAAACTTTATTATTAATTTTCATATCCTTTTTATATTGTCTCCATGTGGCTGCAATATTAAAATACTTTAGTGTTTTAGGATGCCTGTTTTTAATGTCAGGGCTCATGTAAATTTCCCTTTTGATTAGCAAGAAAGCTTCCTGAGAAATTTTATATTTTTTCGACACATATCTAATATCATAAGTTATTAAAAGAGGAAAATGGTGTGTCTTTTCTATTCACACATTCCGTTCACTCTGCGGAAAAAAATGAAGCTATAATTACTCAAATCATCAATATACTCGTACATAGGAGGAGTTTTATAGTAAAATATTTTCAAGTTAGAAAAGAGTACTTTATATTATTGAAAATGTATTACAAATAATTTGATAAAACAGTATATTTTACTGTATATTTAGTAGACATATCACATTTGCAGAAATAATAATTAGTATCGTTATTCGGTTTGATATGTAATATTACGTTTCTAGAATACGATGCACGCTAAAATCACTTTGAAATTACACTTTAAGTAACTTTCGTATATCTTTGCTTATTCAACTGTTTGAAAGCTTAATGAAGTGGGCTGGCTACGTGTAAGAATAAAGAAAGTAGAAAAATAATATGATAATGTTTTTATCATATCATTTATTGAAAACCGTTCAAGAGGCGCAGGTTCAAATCCCGCTGCGTTCAAATTTTTATACGTTTTCTAAATATGACTTTTCCATTTTCCTTAGTGTGGGAATAACATTTTAAAAAATGTTAAAAAAATATAAATAATATGATAGTTTTTATGTCGTGGTCATATCGTAGAATTGAGGATTTCATGAAATCATTGACGATATCATGTAATGGTCGCGGTTAATGATATATTAATGAATGAATAAGGTAAATTGCACTAATTTAATTTAAAGGTTCGATTAGACGATTATAGGCCAACGTGGTGCAGTGTGATAGAGATTGACTGTAAGCGCGATTGGTTGTGGATTTGATTCCCACCCAGGGAGATGATTATATTTTAAATTCAATATTTTTTCATTTAAAACTAAACTCAAATCAGTTTCAAACTTGTCATTTCACTAAAATTAGTGCCATTATTTATGTTTGCTTTACATAATATTAAAAATTTAAACCTAAAACTTTGTTCAATTTCTCCGAGGTAGAGCGATTTCCTTATTTCGAAATTCCATGTCAACCGATATGCTTACATAAAGCCTTAGCAATCCCTTAGGAAACCACAGGTTCTGTTATGCAAACTTAAGCTTCCATACATCTTCGTTACGCCACCTTCACGGGTTCAGGTCGCACTAATAGAATGGATTATAGCTCGTTTGTAGTTACCTTAATACAATTAGTACAAGTAAATTTTTTAATTCATAAAATCTAGTATCACACTTCCCTCGTAGCGCGGTAGTTAGAGAGAACCTAGTGTCAAGACACTCCGTTTTTCATTTTCCACCTGACATCAAGACATTGCGCGTTGACTGGTGGAACTAAAGGCCGGGCCAGTCATTGCGGCACGATTAGCAATATAATTAGATTTTTTAAAATTTAAGTAAGTACATATTGACATTTATCTTGTTAATGAAATATCATTAACATTATATACAATATAAAAATATATTAGAAATAAAATTAAGAGATTGTAAAAAATAAAATGTTGTTATTAAAATAAATATGACATGAGGCCATTGTGGCGCAGTGGAACAGCGGCTGACCGCAGATTAGTAGTAGGTTAGATACCAAATCGTAGAAATGATTATATTTAAATTACTTTCATATCTTTGCTCTGGTAGAAAGAAAGCATGGCGTTGAGTTTCACCACTAATCACACAATGTGTCGAATTCGGGTGGAAAGTGGACAATGAGGTGTCTTGACACTAGGTTCTCTCATTGCTATATATGAACAAAGCGTGAATCTGAAAAAAAATATTACACACTGCTATGTGTTTCACATACACTTTTATAGTATATTTTTTCTTGCACGTTGCTAAGTCACCGTGTATTTTATGGGCCAGCAGGTTGACTAGACTAGACTAGACCTTAAGATTAATAAATATTACCAACTCTATCACACCGACGTATATAACTTTCATCAATATATAAAACATTAGTAAACTCTCCACACCTCATAATTATTAGGTTAGTTTCAATGTTAACGGCAAAAGGACAGTGTAGACAATTCAATTTGAATCATATCGGCGTGAAATGTAGAACTATCGGCTTAAGTTTTGGATCCCGTTGTACGGGAGACGTGAGAGAATTACTGAGCGATATGATATACTTAGACACTGTACAATCAGTTATCAATCAATCAATCAATCAGTCAGCAATCAGTAATCTAACGATAATACGTTTTTTATAAATTATAAAGAAGATTTTAGTAAGGTATCTTAGGTAAGGTTCATCGCGTGTTAGTCGTTGGCGAAAACTACTTGAATATATGAACAAAACAATAGTACAAATTATACTATGACGAAATCAATGTAACAATTGACGTCAGTTGAAATTTAATTTGCTAAGTGTGTGATTAACACTTTAAAATGTTAATTATATTTAATAAATAGCATTCTCTCTTGCCAAACGATTTTTCGTAGAATAATCTTTGGGTAGCAGAAATTTGTAAACATCTCTCTACAGAGATGCTAACAACAAAAATTAGTTGTCATAAGCGTATAAGAATTTCGACGCAGCTGGATGTAGGACGCGGTTTCGAATCCTGCTGCGTTCATATTTTTATACGCTTTCTAAAAATATATTTTCAAAGTCAAGACACTCTACTCGCTTTCTGCCCGTAGACATTGTGTGTTGAATGTTGTAACTCAATGCCAGAGTTAGTGTTACCAGGACGAGACATTGATAATAATTTAAATATAATTATTCATTCCCGTTCAAGAACACAGTCTTCCAGTATATAACATTATTATGAAAAATTAGCTTTCTGAACAACATGTCCCTAAGACCTTTAAATATGCCAAATTTCATATTTAAAATACGTTGAAAATGTTTCCTTCACGGATTAATATATAGATTAAATACTAAAACCCTTAGGTTTGTACTGTACTTAGTACAGTATTCATAAAACACAAAGTTCTATTATACATGTCCATACCAGCTCGCAGCTTTAACCAACTGAACTAATAGTGGTATCGGAAGCTAGTCGTCGGACTCCAATCGATGCACTCATTATACAAGTTTCTGTAACTCCAATAATTTAGTTTGTATTTGGATTTATCAGATATATTTGGTATCGTCATTGCTTCCATACATTTCCTATGAGAATATCGTCTAGTAAATACATTTTGTATATATTGTGTGATCTACTATTGATTAAAATTTAATAATAGTTTAACATTTTAACGGGAAACGAACCCACAGTTATCTTGTTATATAAGTAATATCCCAGCTATTCAATACCCTTACCAAATATTACAATTGTAAACCAATGTGGTATGTACTAACCACAAATTGATGTTATAAATCAATTAGCTATATCTTTCACAACACAAAATACACTATTATTTTTTTTTATGAAAGCTTTTAAAAACTTAAAACGGCTGTCAGTCGGTCTCTCTCAACTTTTATAACATTTTATGTTTCAATTTTGTAGGAGAATTACCATATATTCATGTATTCATATAAATAAAAACGTTTAAGAAAGTAAATCGCGGCGTTCCACCTATATCGGTGATATTTCGTGTATGACTGGATCCTAATGCCGTACTTCATCTAATTAGACCACAGAGGTGAAAATAAGATATAATATAAACTAAATGTTTATTTAATGATAGCTGTTGCCCGCGACCACCTTGTAGATTCACCCACGTTCCTACATCATTACTATGAGCACCACTTCTCAACAAAATTTCAAGTTAGTAACAAAAAAAAACTTGCGAGAGTCCTTAGACTTCCTTAATTCGGAACCTGTCACAAAATCTGTTCTTAGCGGACGTCTACCAACTATAAGCTACCTTGGACCTCCCTGCTAAGTTTCACGATTGTACGTGAAGCGGTTTTGGGTATATCATGAGTCTTACTTTCATCACCGTCAGTACCGATATATGTATATCGTTTTTAAAGTGCAAGTGTAATTCACACACTTAGGCAATTGAAAAACGTATATTTAGTAAACGTATTAATATTTGAAGCCATGAAGCCATGCGTAGGGCTTAGCGGTCAGAGCGCTTGAACGGTTTTCAAGAGGCGCGGGTTGAAATCCCGATGCGTTCAAAAATTTATACGTTTTCATATATATACTTGATAATTTCAATCGTACTATATATTCTTTGTAAATTTCTGCTAGAGTAGCGTGATTGTGCAGCGTGAAGCGGGATCGTGCATGAGCGTGTATTTAACGTAATTCTTTGAGTAGTGGCCACTTTTAATGATAAATCACTTTTAATGATAATAATAATTTTTTTTTATGATAAATCACAATTTTGTTTTTATTTAAACTTCCCAAATAATAGTTTAGCTATAATATATGTTTATTCTTCTAGAATATTACTAAAATATCATGTAAAAATCTTCCTTTCTTATTAAACGATAATAATTCATCATATTTGCTTGTAATCACAATCGAATCGCTATAGCTCTTGGAAGTTTTATGTAAGTTCAAATAATTTTAATACCCTCGAAATTACTTTACTAATATTTAGTACTAGTACAAGCGTAAAAATCGTCTATGCAAATCAGTTTTTAATAACGATAGTGTACCTTTATCACATTGTGGTATGTAAAACGCGTTTTGCTAATTTAATTTGTTTTTAATGCATCGTTATGAAAAACGTTCACACTCTGTGCTTTTTGTAAATATTAACTTTAAATGTACCAAAATTTCATATGAATCTCTTTAAATAATTTTCGTAAACAAGAGTAAAGTTTTTCATCACGTGTTTATAAACCTTATTTAGAATTAAATTTTAAAATATTATTTAAATCTTTTCGCGATTAAAATACAAATCAAATATTTATAAAAGAGAAATTAATAATTAAATACATTAATAAATAATTAATTAATATTATATATAATTAGTCTTGCCAGTGACATTTTTACAAAGAAATTTTTTTTTTTTTTATTGTACAAAACATTTATTACTATAACAGTAAGTTAGTTTAATACATTAATACAAAACCTTCTTTGAAGTGGTCTCCATTAGCAGTACAGTCCAATACAGTCCTTAAAGCGTTGAGGCCAGTTATCCACAGCAGCATGCACTCTTTCTATGGGAAAATTCTTCACTGCCAACCGTATGGATTGTTATAGGGACTCTAAATTATTATGCCGTTTAGAGTAAGCCTTGCTTTCTATAACTGACCATAAATTATAATCCAGCAGTGGATTAAGATCCGGACTAGATGACGGCCAGTCTGTAGCTCTGATGAAGTCAGAAACGTTCGTTTCTAACCAAGATTGGATGGATCGAGCTTTATGGCCCAGCGCCGAGTCTTGCTGATAGGACCATTCTTGGTTATTGAAGTTCATGGGTTTTTCGATCTACGTTTTGATACCTTTTTCACAAAAATATGGCTAAGTCACTCCTAAATAGCTAACATTCCACCAAACTTTCACTTAAGTCGGATAATGATCACGCTGTACACTGTTGACTAATTGAGAAGTTTCTTTAGAGTTTTCTTCATAAATACGGTTATTTTGCTCAATTGCCAAAAAAGCTTCATCTTCAAAAGCTTAATTACGCGTTTTCATTTCGTATCCTACCACCATATTCGTTTTTAAATAATCAGTTATAAAATTACCAGTGCTTTTCTTATAGGCTGCAAGTCCTGAGTCATCTTTAAAAATACGACATGGTTCTAGGTGCTGATGATCTTTATCCTTCGAGATAAAATCTTTTGCTTTCGGATAGGATTTTTTAGAATTTTTTCCTTTACTGCTTTGATCGCCTTTTTCGTACAAAAATTACGCGGTCATATCTTTATCTGTCACAAAGAGAGGAGGAAGGAGAGTTTCATTGTACCTATTAATCACTCTATTTCAATATAACAAAATGTTGCACAATATATTGCCGCGAAAATATGAAACAAATACATTTTTTTTTATTATACCAGTATCGATGGTTAGACAATTAGTCTGGCACCAAACACAAAGTGTATATAAATATAGTTTATAAAGTATTTATTTATATATAGCAAAACAAATAACGATCGTAATTTATGCGTTTCGCGTCCAGAGTGCAATTATTTTGATTTCGTTAAGTAAATATAAATAGCGTTGTTTGACAGTTCATTTATTTAAACGGTTTTAATGAGTATTTTAAAACTTCCCTCATTAAGTTATGCAGCTACTCACGAATCGCCATTTTTGTTAGTTTAAATAAAAAAATTGTTTTATAAAGTCATTTTGAAAGGTATGTAAAAGAAGTTTCTTTTTATTTTCATTATCATATGATACGTATACTTCGTTTCGAATTTTAGGACACCAAAAAATATATTTTGCCTTTCTCTTAGGAATCTCGAGAACCTCTTAATTAATGTTCCCCTATTAATAGAATGTCTCCTTTTCGGCCTCGCTACTGCCCACCTGAGGTACATGGGCGCTGATTCAGTTAGTAATTATACCCTCACCCGCATCAGGAGACCATTCCGAAGCTTTTCAGACAGTACCGCTACACCAGGTTTACCTGAAGGCGACCCAGTGTATATCAGCCGGTAACCCTGTCCTATGTTCTGAGAATTATTGCCCTACCTGCGTGTTTCCTGGACCTGACTGGACGTGTATCTGCGAGTTCTCTTCTCTGCATCGTCTGATTAGGGCCCAATGTTCCACGTTGCATTGTAAAGCGGAGTTTCCATGTCTATAGCCGCGCCCGTAGGTGCCACAGTAGCACTAGCCCTTTTCGCCCTAGCCTTACCCAGCCTATTCCAGTGAAGTGGCGCCATCTGACCTCCAAACTCCTTTTACGGGTAAAACCAGGTAAAAGAAACGGCGAAAGAGGGAAGGAAATTAGGAAAGGGGGAATAAGGTCGCCACTTTCATGGATTGGATATTAGTATGATAGTGGTGGCTCGAGTATTCGTGATACGTGTCAATTTACTAAGTGTGCGAATAACACTTCAAAAAGATGTTAAAAATATCTAATAAATAGGATTCTCTCTTGCGAAACGATTGTTCGTAGAATAATCTTTGGGTAGCAAAAATTTGGAATAATCTCTACAGAGATGCTGATAACAAATATAAGTTGTAATAAGCTTATAAGAATTTCAACGTAGCTGGATGTAGGCTGCATGGCTCAGCGGTCAGAGCGCTTGAAGAGGCGCAGGCTCAAATCCCGCTGCTATAGTATAAGATAAAAGGTAATTGCGCTCGTTCATAAGTCGTTCACGTGATTCGTGTGCTGGTGGAAAGGGTCATTAAATCCAGGCAAACGAAGCTGCGGGCAACCACTAGTTCCTAATATAATAACTACATTAATAATACTATCTAATAATATTAATATTTTGCTGCAACAAAAATGGTGCTATCGATTTGCAAAATAAAAGCTACGATCCATTGTTTGTTTTTCAATCATAGCGAAGCGGCTTAACGGATACAAATGAATTTTTGCGCCTATACAGATCCTAGAGGATTATTTCACCGTTAGTAAATCAACAAAGTATAGTCATTTTTGCTTAAAAATATTAATAATATTTACATTTACAAAATTGTATTCTATATTATGTAAATGTCATCCTCAGGCAGTTTTGCCTGTACAAGATGGTTGAGAGTTTGAATTTCGAGTCGAGAATACAAAAAAAAATCAAATTTTAATATACTTGGTTGTGCACAATTTTACACAAAAATAAAAATAAGTAATAATAAAAGTTTGTCAAGTCGCAAAAAGAGTCAATCTCGTAACTTAAACTAAAAAGCGTTATTTCAGGCAATTCTCTATGCTCACGTGCGTGACGTGAAAAATACTACTACTGGAGAAAACTAGACTAGTCTAAGAGAGAGGCTACGTCTCCCCTACCCAGCCTGTTAAATAGGAGAGATTTGTGAAACTAAAAAAATATGTATAATATTTTTTAAGCTTTACATTTATCTCTCATAGAACCTAGTGTCAAGACACTTTGGGCATTAAGATACGAAAACATTGGGCATTCAGATGTGGAATTCAATGCCACGCTTTGTATTACCATTGTGATTTACTAAATGGAACAGAGAGCGTCAACAGTATGTCAAAATCACAGTCGGTTTTGCGTTTCGCACTTCCAGTTGTTCCAAAACTTTCCTATCATCATTACTTCTGCAATGTTACTCGTCGCCAGGTTTGCATAGGGCGCCACGTTTCCGCTTTACTTGGGGACTCCAGTCTAGAGCTTGTCTCTGTAAGATCTACCATACGGTTCGATTTTATTCGCCGATCAACCCGCCGAGAGTTCCCATCGAATTGTGTTAGAGATTTTCTCGGGCCAGTGTATACCGAGAATCCAACATAGGCATTGGTTGATAAACATAGAGCATGGAGCTAGAGTTGGAGATAGTGCGTTATCCCTTATATAGTGTTTATTTTAAGTCCCATTTTCATTGTCTCACTCTCCGAAGATCGTCCCACTCTTGGCTTACAACAACGGTGCGTGTGTGGGACGTAGGTATCGGTGCAGTCCAAACCTCAAGCAAACCAAGCTTGTTGATTGATTGTATTATTAAAAATATTAATTTTATAAAGAAAAAAAATATATAATCATTTCTTCAAGTGGGGATCGAACCCACAACTGTCGCGTTTAGAGTCAGACGCTGTACCAATGCGATGCGATAGTCTCATGCAAAGTAATTCTTGATAATTTAATCAATTTATTCGCTTTACTTACAGTTAATTTAATTAAATTATAATAAATATGTAACAGCGGCACATTCATAGAGGGCATCGTTCCTGTACAACTAACCTACTTATAATTAGTTCATCAACGGCTTTGTGAATATGCTTAAATAGATATGAAATATATACAATCGTATACAATTTCCTATGAATTATATATTTTAGAAAACTGTATATGACCTAAAAAAGAGCAATATAAAAATTAACCAGATTTCATTTTTCTAGGTAGATTATAAAATAATTAGATAACGTGTCACCAATGTCAGTGGAGAAATTGGATTGTTTATCTAAAGGCGATAGTTAAGTAAGCACGACATTTTATTTCTTTTTTTAATTAACACGTCATATTTCAAAATAGGGGGGGAAATGAAGAAAAGGGGGTAAACGGTAATTACGCACGCATGCATCGATCTTAATTTCATTAAAGTAGTGGGCCATTATCTATTAAGCTTCTACAAAATTTCAACTTATTTGTTTGAATGTTTTAAAGCTTACAAAACAAAGAAATAATACAAAACTACTGTTAATTTCATACAAGCTAAAAATAAACTAAAGTACTAAGAAAACTTCACAAATTCTTTCCTTTGATCTATTATATGGAATTTGGCAAAGAAGGAAATTCTTATTTCTTATTATATTAAGTTTTAGGGCACTTTTACAGTTATTGTTGACTTGAGATGCTCAAATACGTTTAAACTAATTTTAAGACAATTTTAAGTTTGTTTAGTATTACAATAAATACAAGAAGATAACATAACACTTTAAACTTATAGACAAAAAGTATTAATTATAAAAAGACATATTTTTAGAAAACGTATAAATATTTCTATAAATATTATAATTTCTTCAGCTTCACGCTTTTTCCCTCATAGCAGGACAATCGAACCCACAACCAATCGCATTTCCAGTCAGACGCCACTGCTCTATGATGATTACTTAAAGTAATAATAATGTTCATAGCTTTACTAGGATTGGATCCCAAAAAAACTGGCAGAAGGCAGGCTATTTAAAGAAAGAGAAAAAATTACAAATAGAGTCTATATATAAAAAAATAATCCACTATGTGTTTTACACATTTTCTTTAATACTGATATACTGCCTAAGCAAAGTCGACGGGGCAGCGAGTTTATATTACTATATCTGTTACAATGGCAAATATACCTATAGAGAGATTAGTCTTGCCATACTTATACAAATTAACCAATTTGTCAATTAAAAATAAACATAAACCAAATATTACTGAATAATGGTAAATAAATTAGTTTTAATGACAATTAATCTATACACCAATTAAATTTGGCAATTCCATTAATTACTAAACCAATCGACATAAAAATAACTATCTCAAACTAATGTACTGATACATTGACTTTTTAATCTGATTAATCGGTACGAAACAAACAACGATTGAATCGAGTCTAATTGCGAATAAAGTACGAGTGGTCAGAATCAGAATTCTATCCACGAACGGTCCGTTTCTTCCTTTGAAGAAGGCCGCAATTAGTCTTAATTAAAGGTGGCCTCACACTTGCCACGCAGAGGATAAACCTGTCTTAAGATACAAGTAGATTATAAGTTTTCATATACACATGTCTGACATATTTCAGACTACATATAGGAAAATTTTAAAATACATATATTTAGAAACCGTATATTTTTTTTATAATATACGTTTTTCAATTTTCTAAGTGTGTGAATGACACTTTAAAAAAAAAATAGTATTAAAAATATTTAATAAATAGCATTCTCCCTTGCCAAACGATTGTTCGTAGAATAATCTTTGAGTAGCAGAAATTTGTAAAAATCTTTCTACAGAGATACTTACGACAAATATAAGTTGTAATAAGCATATAAGAATTTCGACGTAGCTGGATGTAGAACGCAAGGCTTAGCGGTCAAATCGCTAGAACGATTTTCAAATCCCGCTCTTTTCAAATTTTTATATATTTTCTAAACATATGTTTTTCAATTTCCTAAGTAAAAAAAACCCATGTGAAAATAAATGAAAAGAGCAAAATAAGTTTTGTAGTTTATATAAACCTCTCTCTGTGAACTTGTGGCTGCTATCACAGAATTTAGTTTTTCGATTCAATTATATAGATATTAATCCTGAATTATAAATCCTGTAATTTGAACAAACAATATTATTTTATTCCTTATTCCAGAAATAAATAAAAAATATTAGAACTGAACAGTGAATAATTACATTAAACATCTTATATAAATATATAAGTATGTAGTGAACTAAATTAGTCCGATAATGCATATATTGTTATATAACAGCCTTGTTCTTTGCCATAGAAGTATATAATTTCAAAATTATATCGTCTATTTCCCATCAGAAAATTGTAGCAAAATTGTAGGAGGGTGTGTGAATAGTACCTTAGCCACAAGATTTGTTATGCAAACTCGAACCGTTCTATACGTCTTTGTTAGGCTGTCACGCTACCGTCACGTCGCCTTAATGTAATGGGGTTTACGACTCGGATACGACCGCCCGCAATAATTATGTATATCTTGTTCTTTTTTAATTCAGCTTAAGGTAATTGAGTAATCTATTGTGTATTTTTCGAGTTAGTGTGAACTGGTGACTCCAATGGACAACGATACTTTTATATCAAAGTGAATATAAAAAAATCGTTATATGTAAAATATCTAGTGTTTTGTTACTAGTCAACTTTTCCATTATATATTACTCGCTGTGCCCGCGACTTTATCCACGTGGAATGGAATTCTAAAATAAAAATAACCTAAGTTACGTCTTATGACATCCGCTGTCTGCCTGTAAAAGTCCCGTTAAAATCGGTCCAGCCGTTCCAAAGATCAGGCAAAAGATAAAAATGATAAAAAATTGTGTTTTAGTATATGTACAGCGTTTACACATACACAAATATGCACTTAGTTATTATAATATTACAACCAGACAGTCAAATTTTATTTATTTGTATAGATTATCACTCATATTACAGACTTTGTTTTGTTAGGTGTTGTCAGGTCAAATTTTATTAGCACCTTGTCGTTCAACCTACCAATCGCACACCATTCGTTATTCATTCCAAACACACTACAATACATATATCACAAGAAAAATTTTCAATTTTATAAACCGCAGTTATATAAGGGAAATTCTATTTCGTAGAGCAAATTTAAAACGGTGGAGTCACGTAGCCAGAAAATCGTATTTGTCCCACAAACACGTCCTCAATAAACTGTTAACTTGGATACATCGACTTGTATTTGCTGCATGATTCCTTTCAAACTTTCCGTATCCACGCCACGCCATCGCCACACTATATTTTAAACCGTATTACTTTAAATTAGTATTTCTCTATTATTATTTGTGACTTTTGTTCGGAAAATATCGTTTCAAATAAAGTCTCTTTAATATTTTTATCTTTTGATATGTTTTAATGGAATTAGATACAAAAAATGCGGGTACATCATTAAATTATTAAAACAATATTTGATTTTTTCATATAAGGGAACTGAGATGCTATATGAACTATCGCCCGCGACTTCGTTTACATAGACTTATGCCACCAAAGTGTAAATCTAAAAAATCCAAAAATTACAAAATTACCAATTAAATTATAAAATACCTACCACGCACTCGTAGGCCAAATATCAGTCTACATCTTTTCTACATCTAGTAGTATTAACGGTGACTGTTTTGTTTTGTTTTATATTTTAATAATATATTATGTATTACAAAAGTATGAGAAAATAATATATACATTAAAATCATCTTAATTTAGTTACATTTATTTAATAATAACGCCTCCTTTGGGATACGTACTAGAAATTAACTGATGATAGTTCTAGACAGCTTAGACTTTTAGTAAACTGTAGATATATTTCACTTCTAATTAGTAAGTGCATATGTACGTGTGTATAAATCACTTTTTCATCAATAATATACCAGCTTCTGCATGCAATTATACTTAAGATCTTTTGTGTTAACCGAGAGGTCTCGATCAATTGAAAAAAAAGCCTCTTATTTGAAATTCTTTTATGAAAAAACATAGAAAAAATCTGCAATAGCGTTCAATCACTTACTTATGTATTTAGGCGTCTATAAGAGGTGATTTAAAAACTGCGGATCATTTTGCTGTATTGTTTAGCTTATTAGAATGCAAGGGTTCAGTGGGAAATTGTTCTAAATAATATTTTCAGTAAGGCTTTGTATTCGAATCTTGTTAAGTTACTAAATTCAAAGTTCCTAATTAAAAAAATAGTGCATTGAAATTTAAAAACATCATAAATATTTAATAAAAATAATCTTGTAGTGCAAACAAAAAAAAAACAGTTTTTTCCCACATAGCAGGGTAGTTAGCGAATTGAGATATTACGTGTTCAGTAGCGAAGCACAACGTGGCGCTTTGTCTTAGGTACCACGCCGGAGAAAAGAAAATATTTTAAATATAATGATTTTCCCGAAAGAGAATAAAACCCACAACCCAAGAAGTCTGGGACTCAATATTTCGGATGAGGTTCAGTTTCAGGATCATTTGGAGAGCAAAGCCAAATTGGCTTTAAAAAACTCGGTGTACTCAATAGGACAAAGCAGTACTTCACATCAGAATTCTTACTTTATAAAGCTCAGTTCCGTCCCCATGTGGAGTATTCTTCCGATCTATGGCCCCTGCAGTATCAACATTAACCACTTGACTCAATTCGACGCCGGTCAGTCCGAATAATCGATGATCCCAAACTTACAGGCGACTTAGAATCCTTCGGAGAGACATTGGTTCTCTGTCAGTAATCTACCGTCTCTACAATAGGGGAATTGCTCCGAAGGGTACTATTTCGATTTTGGGTGACACCATCTTCAGTACACACTGTCGCACCTCCCGCACCACCTGGACGCATGGTATGCATCTAACGTGCGTGCCTCGGGTTCTTTTTCCCCCGCACATGCAGGCAAGCTGATCTTCCTCAATGGTTTTCCTGAACGCACATGACGGGGAACTCAAGCTTCGAGTGCTTGAATGACAGCCTTCACCCTCCAAGCCCGGCCACGCATCCACAATTCCTATGATGTTGTAGATGTCCATGGATGAAGATAACCACTTACCATTAGATGTCCCTTCCGATAGTTTGCCCCCTTTTTTTTGGAATTATAAAAAACGGACTTATCGCGCTTCCTGTCAGACGCTGTCCTGATGGCCTAGTAGTGGTATAAACAAAAATAAAATATTAAATAGAATACATTTCTTTACATGCCTTGCTTTATCTATTTTTTCGTATATCTTTGAGAATACAGTTTTTTTTATTACATCAGCAATTTTGTAACGTTTCAGATTAAAGTCAAAGTCAATTAATTTTATTCAAAATAAGAAACCCTCAGACCAGAGAAGAATTCGGCGCAAAACCCAGCGGGATTACTTTTTCTAATCAATTATTTTAATGATTGTTTATTCATGAAAAAATCTTCAACAAATTCTCTAACAAATAATGTCACTAAGAAATCATAAAATGGAGAACGAAGTGACGTATCACTAGAAAACATAAAATCTAAAAGCCAATTCATAGCTTTATAATAACAAGGTAACAAAAATAAATATTGATCATTAAACTACCAAATGTACGTATAAAAGATATAGAGCTCGATATTACATTGTCACTATAATATGTACCTTATTACAAGAGTTTAAAGTCCATTCTGTTACAATTCCAAATTGCTCTAAAGTTTCTGCATACGGTGAGCATAACTCCGCAAGAAACTCAGCTTAGTGTCACAACTACAAGTTTTACGCTTATTTTGCTTCACTCGGGTATTACTTTTGATATGATAAGTAATATTTCATTATACTAAAATAAAAATAACAAGCTTATGTGGAGTTGAATTCCACTTGTATATATCTATGTATCGATTTATCAATATATCTTTTTATCAACCTATCTATTTATCAATCTATTTATTTATCAATCTATACATTGATCAATCTATATATTTATCAATCTATTTATTTATCAATATATTGATTGCTTTTCTGATTGTGTTAAACTAACTTAAAAACATATAATTTATAGCTGCCACTTAGAATTGCTATAACTACAAATAAGTAGTAACAAGTTTTTTAACATTTTTTAAGTGTTATTTCCGCAAGGTAATTGAGAAAGAGACGCAACGCGGCCCGGAGTTTGAACCCGCCAGTTAAAAACCGTTCAAGAGGCGCGGGTTCAAATCCCGCTGCGTTCAAATTTTTATACGTTTTCTAAATATGTCTTTTTTTTTAGTAATAAGTTACTTGTAGACACACTGTAATGATTATTCAACATTACATTTCACAATTACGTAAAATACTTAACTAAAAACATATTTACGTTTTCAATGGCAAAAAAGTTTAGCATTTATATATAAAAAAGCATAAGTACTTCGACAAAAGGCACAGCACTAAAAGCTTTCTCATTCACTGCAATAGTTCTAGACCATTCGTACAGTTTGTAACAAAACTGTCCTTGAATAGAAAGTATATTATGTCAGAAACGCTTAAATCAATGTCAACGCAGTCATGTTGGGTCAATTAAATTTTAATTTTTTAAAATAATAATAGAGTGGCCATCGTGCATCGAGGCAGTGCTGGCTTACTCAAGAAATCGTTGCTGGGTTTGATTTCCACTTATAAATAATGGTACTTGTCAAATTCCACAACTTGACAAGTAATGTCTGGAAATTGAAATGGACAGTGTAGATACTAATATCTAATTCTTGCCCCTTTAGAAATAGACACAGTCAACTTTAAGCTTGCTCGGACAATGCGATTGCAAAATTCGAAAAACCAGTAAGCCGATAAGGAAAATAACTTTAATAATACAAAACCAGTTTAAAATTATTTTATTTATATACGTCCGTTTATTTATAAAATGAAATAATACTAAAACATAATTGGGGCTGAATTTTGATCCGCTTAGTAAAAACACAGGTGTGAAAATGCGTTCATTGTACACCATCTCATTTTGAACTTGTTCAACATCTGACTCTGAAATTATTAAATTATAATTACCATTATATTCTCAATTGTTTTTTTTTCTTATTAGTAAAAAATGTAATAAAAATGGAATTCGAGCTAAAGATTTTGGGGTCAAATTCACATTCAAATGGTAATTTTTTTTGTCAATCTAAAAAATGATTCTTTTGATAGTAAAAATGAAAATATTTGCAATAATTATTATAACTAATGATATTAAACAAATTATTTATATTAAAATTATTAACAAACACACAGTACAAAATATTTTCATACAGTTAGGTATTAGCAACGGTGCAACGCCTTAAAATTCCACACATTTTTCATTACACACAGTACGCATATCACGTAAAGATAGCGTTTTACGATTTCAGTTTATGACTGAATAGGATTTGTAAGTTTATGCACTACATAAAAAGCTCTTTTATATACAAACGTATAGTAATATGATTATACGTGATACGATTTTACGTGTTCCTTGTAGAACTTTGAGACAAAGGTGGGAGGAAAGTAAAATATCAGTAAATATTTTCAATATAAATTCTATGTTTATAATAAATTTCACGAGCACCTTGTGCTGGTGTGCAAAAGCTTCTGTAGGGTATAACCGATTTATTGTTTATGGCATACGATTTTGATGATATCAAACTCAATTTTATACATACCGCTATATAATATTTATCACGCTGTATAAGAATAGGAGAACAACGGCGGTAATTTGTTAAGAAAAAAATATTACAACATTCAGTACTGAATAAGGAATTATATGTTATTGTCTCTAGAATGAGCTGGAAGTGGAAAATGGAGTGTCTAAATACTAGTTCTATAGGTAAATCCAGAAAATACGTGAAAATAAAAAGAGAACGGTGGAGAAGGCCATCGTGGCACAGTGACTATAGCAAGAAGGTTAGTTTGTGGTTTCGATCCCGCTCGGATGAATGATTATATTTAAATTTGAATTTAATCACTCAAGTAAGATCACAGTGTCTTCACACTAGGTTCTCTTTAACCATTTTATGAAAAAAAGTACTAAAGTTGGTATATAAAAAAAATTTAAATAATCCGTACAACCTTTGTGAGAAAACTTTAAATTTGATATCAATTTAATATTACATATTTTCATCTTATATTGAATATTATAATTCAACGTCTCGAATATTAGTACCTTCACACACTTTTTCCCGAGTAGCAGGGTGCGCCATTGCGTTTTGTGCTTAGCCGGAACCCAACGCCGCTCTTTGTTTTGGGTACCAACCAGAGTGGAGAAATAAAAATAATTTAAATCTAATTATTCCCTAAAGTGGGAATCGAACCCACAAATAATTGTATTGAGTATAATTGTATTGTATATTGTAGTCAAATAATTGAATTGTATTGCCTTCTTGAATAATTGTATTGAGAATATTGAATATTAGTAATTAACTAGAAAATCTAATAACGTTGAATCTATTTCCAAAATTCCATCAAATAATCTCATTATAGGCTAATTACTTCCTGTGCTATAAGTGTCATGTTTATAAAATGAATTTTGAACATATCATTATATATTTAATACAAAATAAACATTAATGCTTAATTTTAAGAATATATAGATGTTTTAGTTGTGGAGACTGGATTGTCAGCGAAGTATTAATTATTTAGTTTTGTTAAATGTAGAGGCAACTTCCTGATCAGAGCTGGTTATACATTACATTCTCAATTTTTAATTTAAAATGACAGTTGCAATTCTTCATCTTTCCAGCTTTACAATTTATTATGTTCCATGTTATTTTAATTTTATCAAAAGAATTTTTAATTTTCTACTTAATATGCAAAACTTTTGCCATGTAACATGCTTTTTTAAATAATTTGGAACAGCTTCTAACATAATTACTAAATGATAAAGTTCATATAACTTTTTCTACTCTTATGAATTAACACAGTCGCCCAATCATTAAATGACAAGAATCTAGAATTTAATATTTTAGAAGTAAATACAGCATTGAATTAATTTTTAATAAAATTAAAAAAGTTGCCATATGAGAATTTGGGTTGTTATTATATTTTATGTTAACACTGTGTGTTATATAACATCGCCATTTGTTTTACCAGAGCGGAGAAATAAAAATCCTTTAACGAATCCACTATCACTGCGCTTAGCCAAGCTATGTCCAACTGTACCACTATGGCTAATGGGTTAGATTATAATAATAAATACTGTTGAAAAGATGTAAAGTCATTGCAAGTCACTACTAGTACATAATAATCGCTAACTTCTAAGGAAATACGAGTATGCAGTTCTCGAGTGTATTGTCGAACAATGGCATCTCATGTGTGCGTCTTATTAGACTACAAAGCGTAGTTGCAGCTTATTGCAACACTAGACGACCATGTCAGAATGGAAATAAAGAGCTTACAACCTAACATTACTTAGTCCTCTTATCATTTTAATATATATGCATACTAGCTGCCTCGACTTTGTCCGCGTAGTAAAGAACTGTGACTTTTCTATGCCAAATTGCAAATTTTTAGCAAAAACATGGAGGTGTAAAAACGCCAGAACTATATTTAAAACGTATCCGGAACTATAGAACTCATCTGCTAAGATAACTGACTGAGATCTTCGGTTTTCGCAATTTTGATACATTTTGAAATGAAACTATTTTTAACCGGTTTAATTGCGTATATTGTTAGTATTCGAAAATACGTTTTAGAAAACCCGACGTTTCGAACACTTCACAGTGGTCTATATATTCGATTAATCCGGTTAAAAATAGTTTTACTCCAAATTTTATTGTACGTTTTTTAATGGTTACTTGTCTGTGTATGTATTTGTTAAGAACTCAATGTGAGTACTCCAAATCACTCTCGTAAACAATAAATTAATTTAAAAAAAGAAAATAAAAGAAACACGCTTTCTTTATACACAACATATTTTCTTGTTATCCCCTAGTCATCCTGACGTCGGGTCTGTGTATTATGTACAATATTGTATTATCATCGGAATCGGACACAAAATAGCATTGCAAGACTTTTATGAATAGATAGATAAATAATCACATATGAAAGTAATAAAACCTCGTTAACACACTTTCCGTGCTTTCTTACGTGATATGTCAATATTGTTATCGGAGCTGGACACGTGTACCAATTTTCGTATCAAAACGAATAGGTCGTATAGCATCGCAAGATTTTCTACCGTAGATAAATACTTGAAGCTTATTAAAGCTCGTTAAAAAAAGTTAAATATTCATATATTATGGGTATCTAACTCTAACGGAATAAATAGACTTTTCTTTTGCTATTGCGATGATAATGTGATAGTGGCATAATTAATGTAGTGCGTTTAAAACATTTCCCAATGAATTTATGAATGAAGGAAATCTAACAATATATTTGGACGTCGGCGTGGATATAAAACTCTAACTTTAACAATTTATGAACTTTTATGATTCAGATCCTTTCATAATTTTCATCACTATTATTATCTAGATTTAAGAAGTTTCTAGCGTAGATTCATTAAGTTATAGTGGGTTATTTTTGTTAACTTTACTTTGCGACAAGATTTTTTTATAAAATTTTTTGATTTCTGATAAATGACTTTTCTCATGTGTTATTTATTTGATTAATTAAATTTAATAGTTTACTTAATCAAATAAATTTAATACTAATTAGTTTTTCATTTTATTAGTAAAAAAAATTCTAAAATGCGACTGAAAGCCACTGAAAAGTAAAACTATGTACCTCAGCGCATCAAAATCCTACTAACATTATACTATATATAAACTCACATATTTTACTGTTTACCTTTTAATTACGCAAAAACAATTGAATGTGTTTAAATAAATTTAGCTTACCGCATTTAATAAATAAATAAGTAATTATTTTATGCTTGTCAATGCTATTGATTTAAGTTTCATACATTTTACACTCCCTGGATCCAATACTAAAATTAACACAAAAAAAGTCCACGACAACAGTTTTGCGTCTAGAGAAACTAATAAATAAAAAAGTATAATATTAAGAGCCTAATATAAATATTCCCCTTATAAATATGAGTCACAATTCTGAGACAATAAGAAACGTTTTCTTTCAACTTTATATATGACGACATCAGTTACTTTGATAGACGCTAACTGCTTGACAAATCGCCTCTATAAAATATAACACCTGCTCAGTTGCAATATGGGCTTTATTCTAAACGGTATAAATGTTTAAATATCCTTTAAGATTTTATCAAGAGGGTAAACAGGTAGGCAGATTGCCCGCTTACGTTTTATGGGAGAGAACGCAGGGAAACGTATTATGCGATAGGATATATTCTCCCAAAACGGCTGTGTCGTGGCATGTGAGTGTGGTTGGCATATCGTCCATTCGATTTTGTGTTTATTGTATGTACTAAAAACAAATATAAGTTGTAATAAGCGTATAATAATTTCAACGTAGCTGGATGTAGAACGCATGGCTTAGCGGTCAGAGCGCTTCAACGGTTTTCAAGAGGTGCGGGTTCAAATCCCGCCGCGTTCAAATTTTTATACGTTTTCCAAATATGTATTTTTCAATTTCCTTAGTGTGGGAATAACACTTTAAAAATGTTAACAAAATATATATTTAATAAATAGCATTCTCTCTTGCCAGACGATTGTTCGTAGAATAATCTTTGGGTAGCAGAAATTTATAAAAATCTCTCTACAGAGATGCTAACAACAAATATAAGTTTTAATAAGCGTATAAGAATTTCAACGTAGCTGGATATAGAACGCATGGCTTAGCGGTCAGAGCGCTTGAATGGTTTTCAAGAGGCGCGGGTTCAATTCCCGCTTCGTTCAAATTTTTATACACATTACATACATACACATTCTTACATAATTAATTATCTTTATTCTGATTTGTTCTCGGTAAGGGTTGCCTGGAAGAGATCACCTGTGGTGATAAGGCCGCCTTTACACCAAAATTGTTACTATTATTTTATGTCTCAATGTTGGTACTAATGTAATCTTGGTGTAATTAAGAGTTAAAATAAAAATAAATAAATAGAATGTCTCATTTACAGGCTAACTCTACATATATATAAAAATGTTGCTCACATATAGTTTGTATATATATATATATATATAAAAAAAATTTATTTTCAATGTTATATTCAAAAATAAAATAAAGCTGGTTCTTAAAAAAAAATAACTACAAACAACACACACAAAAATTGAACGTTTAGAACCAATCGCGTTCACAGTCAAACGATATCTCTTTGCGCCACGATTGCCGATTATTAATCCATATTTACACCATTAAGTAGTTGCGCCTCTTATAACACAATGTAGAATTCTGGCAGAAAATGTAGAACGGAGAGTCTGAGTTCTCTTTAATTACCCTGATAAAAAGAATAAAGCTGCAAATACATAATACAGAAACGCACAACCTTAAATACAACAAGAGAATAGAAATAGCTTGAAGAGGAAAATAAATTCCAAAATTATTTGAATAACTAAATATTAGTTCATAAATGTCAACTAAAAACAATTACATTACACAAAGAGCAAACATTATTGTACCTATAAATAAAACTATTGCTATATCTGGTTTCAACATTTAGGCTTTATATAAGTCCTTCACATGACTAGGCTGATATGTTTATATTGAAAGTGAATTGTCATAGGGATATAGTTTAAGACTAAGAACTCTTGAAAGTACCGTTATATAAACTTGCGATCCACAATATATGGTGATTTTCTATTGCTTAATTTTATAGTAATATCAAATTATTAGTAAATTATTTATTTTAAGCATATTTATTATTTTTTTACATGAAATAAATATTTGAAAATAAAAAATAATTATTGGAAAACACAAAAATTACTCTCACTGCCTATCCTGCTACACAGGAAAAAGCGTATAGGTGATTTTCGAAGAGAGCAAGTATTAAAAAGTTATATTAAGTCATACCTGAATATCACTTAAATTAAAAGTGCAGCTTTAAATCCGTATATGGCCAAAGTTTATATATATTCTTACGACATTTATTTCAGAAGCAACATTTTGAAAAGGTATATAATAATAATACAGATTCATCGAAATATTCAGTGCCGTCAAAAATAATTGAATGAAGAAGTGAAACTTTTTTTTTTGCAAAAAGTCTACTGCTTGTTCTGAATTATTCATACAACGGAGTATGGTTCGCTGTAAATTTTTAACATCGTAAATAATATCATTACATATATGGCAAATAGAAATATCTTTTAGTTTATAAATCCCAGGTATGTATATGTATATATATATATATATATATATATATATATTTAGATTCTTGCTTTTTACCGCAAAACAGAATAACCAAAGAGTATATATATACCTGTACATACCAGTATACACTGTAAACATAGTGCCAAGACACTCAATGCTTCGTTTACCACAGAGAGACTTAATGCCGCACTAAACGAATACCAGATACTTACCGAAATTAATTAAAAAATATTTTAACATAAATTCAGTCACGCTAACCCCTATTTCTCTCTTTATTTAACCAGAGAAGAAGTAATACACAGAAAAAAAAGAGACTACTAAGAAGTCGTTTCCCGAAATTCCTACAGAAACGGAAAACAGGACTTTACGGCTTACGTAGTGGCAATTTGGATTTAATAAAAATAGACTTAAGCGTCAAATAAGTACTAGTTTTTTGTAATACCGTAAAGTATTATAGCCAGTTCAGTTCTTTAATTATTGCGCTTCGAACGTGTAAGTTACTTATCACTTCACCAATGTCACTTTATATGGAGAATACACGAAAAAGATTGATCAGTAAAAAAGAGATAAATTTAAAGCTATTCTAGATTATATATAAATCCAATAACAACAACCTGCTCCTATAACAAAATGGACAAAGATTTACAATATATAGGTACAGTAAGTTCCTAACAATACTATAGGCACTATTAGGAATAGAGTGATGCTTAGTAAATACTGATGTTCACAGATAATATATAAATATATATATATATATATATATACACATATACATATTTTAATTTAAACGAATCCGAATAAGAGAAAGATTGTTTATATATTAAATATTCTAATATTCTTAGTTTTAACCAAAGTGCACTTTTAGCTTCCGTCATGCAATAAATTGCACGCACAATTTAGCCAAAACATAGTAAACCTACCATTTTTTTCAGATACAGAGGTATTTTCTCTGTCAAGCATACCACAGTTATAAAATATATAGACATAATTGTAGTTGAGATATATTATACTAAATTTGTATGGAGCAATTCAAACTGACTACTAGTACTGGCTGACAGTTTGTATGAAGTTGCGTAAACGGACCTGCTGCCTTATAATAATTTTGATAAATAATATCTATAAGATAATATTGTTAATAATGTTTTAAACTGTTTTTTACCCATGAATCTTCCTAGTCTGTAATCATCCTTACGAGAGCCATTTCAAGTGTTCTCAAACAGACTTATTTCCAACGTTCATTGATCTTTTTTTAAAGAAACAGAAAATGGGTTTTACGACTATTTTCAGGGACTAAAATAAATTTAAAACTGAGTGAATTAAATTAAAAAGCTGCTTCCTTTTATTACTCTTACCAACTTCATTTTATTTGAGAAAGTTCGCAAAAACGGTAAATGAAATTTATTTCATCTTTAAGTACTTCACTAGCTTTTGTATTTATGATGATGAAGAATACTCACTTTTTCCCGTAGCAGGATAGCAGCAGCGTGGAAGAGTAGTCAGGGATAAAACTAGCGTCAAGACAGTGCGTTCTCCATTTTATGCCCGAAAACGAGACATTGCGTGTTGAGTAGCGTACCTCAAAACCGCGCTTTGTGTGATTTCAATGAAAGTTTTGATATAATCACTCTCCCGAGTGAGAATCGAACCCGAAACCAATCACGTTTACAGTCATATGCTATCCCACTGCGCCGCAATGGCCTCAAATATGATTACCATCAAAATTTCATGATGTGGCCATAACATTTAGTGTTTATTTGATTGCAATCGGTTTATATCCTCCCCCCTCCCCCATACGTTCAAGGAGGTCTTGTGTCATGCCGATGCTAGGCATTTCAAAGAGCAAAACTAAATTCCTCCAAAACTTCTTTTCTGTACTTGCTGCAGTACTTTGAAACAAACTCAACAAATCCATCCAGAAGAGCCACTCAATTCTGTCTTCCCAAAAAAAATATTTAATTTCGAAATCAGACAGCAGTTATCAATATAATGACCATATAACTTTTATTTTATATTTATTATCCGCGAGCTGGTCGTTACTAACTTATACATTGTTATATTATCTTCTACACAAATATGGTAACCACGAACCATCGAAAATTTGTCCTAAAATACTTATATATCTACTCATCCATTCAACGGAAACTTTTCTAGTTTGTTAGAGAATTAGATTAAACGGAAGCCAGATTATCGGCGACCTGATTGGGAAGTTTCTTGTTTCAGTAATCCGATTGTAAGCTCACGTATAAAATTAAAAACCTATTCTATAGTCTTTTTTGTTATCTTGAATCGTTTACAAATGATTGTGGTAAAACTATTGATTTACCACAAACATTCGTAAATTATCGCATTTGTATATTCGCCATTTTGAAATAATGTAAAAACATTACGCGTTATAAAATGTATTTAGAGATTTGCTTACTTTTGTCTATACAAATAAATAAAATTAGAGTGTCTGTTTGTAATATTAAAATAACCGCTTTTTACTAAATGCATATATATGTATGCCTGTCTGTCTATTCCGGCTACGGTCAGCTACGGTCTCTGGAACGGCTGGACCGATTTCGACGGGACTTTCACTGGTAGATAGCTAATGTAATAAGGATTCACTTGGCTACTTTATTTTGAATTCCATGCAAATTCGCTGGCACAGCTAACTAGTATAATAGATTTTAAATATAAATGTTGTGGGAAACAATTGAGATCACATACACTAATATATTTTCAAATCGTAGAGTACGTTATTGAGACTTACAACTTACGAAAATTGAAAAAGAAAATTATGTCATTAAAATGTTTTTTTCATTTTCTATTACCATTTTTCAGTCATTCACTAACTTTTGCATGCTCCTAGTATAAACATACAATTGAACTTAAACAGATTTTAAACAACTTTTCACTATATTCAATATCTTCTTTATAAAGATAAATCAGCTATAATTCCCTTATATGTATGTATGTAAAGGCTGAGGCTATCGTGGCGCAGTGGGACAGCGTCTTTCGTTTTCGTCGTCGTCGTCGTTGTGGGTTCGATTCCCAGTCCGAGGAATGATTATAATTCATTTTTAACATTTATTTGAAGTGTTACTCACACAATTAAGTAATTGAAACCATTTATTTAGAAAACGTATAAAAAATTGAACACAACGGGATTGGAACCCATGCCTCTTGAAGAGACGGTTCTTAAAGTTTTTAAGAGGAGTGGGTTCAAATCCCTCTGCGTTAATATTTTTTTATGTTTTCTAAATATATGATAATAATTTAATTAATATATTTCATCTCTCCAAAGCGTTACGTTGATTCCCGCTACTCAAAACGTAATGTATCAATTTGAGTCAGAAAGCGGAAAAGAGACTGTACTTGATACTAGGTTCTTACTACCCACTCAAAAAATATAAGTACAATATAGATCTTTTACGCATTAACAGTCAACCATCTTTTAAAAAAAAAAAAATATATATTTGAAGCTAAAAAAAACAATTTTAAAACCTATACATATTAAATTTTTTTAATATATTTACGTTTCTAGTAAACATGGATGATTTACTTAAGTTACTATACTTATCGTGTTAGAGCAAACTTGATTTGCTTCTGTTGACGTTGTCAAGTTACACGGATGACGGAGGCGAGTAATGCCTCTATGTGGTAAGTACTCTTGAATACTAAATACGATATTTGCATATTTCACTGGAGGGCCTGAGCTAATCAAATATTGCTGAATATGAGTTTCATTCTGAAATTACATTCTGTTGTCTGTCGCATAATACTTTTTAAAATACATAATGACATATATTTTTATATGTATATGTACATACTAGTCTAGCTAGACTTTATTTGCGAGTAAAGAGAGTTTTCGTTAATAATAATAGATATTTTCGTATTGACAATTGATTGATTGAGGCCATCTTAGCGCAGAGGGGCATTCTTTGACTGTATTTTCAGATTAACGTGCACAAACAGACAGACAAACAGACACACAGATAAGAAAATTATAATCATTGCTTTGGGTTCTATTACATTGATAAATCCACCAAATAACATTTATTTTCCAAAAATCTTCCAGGTACAGACAGCGATCAGTTACATTTTATTATATGTATTGATAATACCGTAAATAGACTTAAGTGTAATTTATAAGTATAAAGTAAAAAAAAAATTTTTTGAAAAAGCTTGCTTAAAAACAACCATTAACACTTGAATTTAATAACATTTTAATAACTATTTATATTAAGATAAGTTAACGATTAAAAAAACCCAATAATAATAAAGAATAAAAGGGTACAGACTTAATGTCAGTAGAGTTATAATAAAAAAAATGAAGCTCCTGAATTTGTATACATTGGTAATAATTAGAAAAACCTTAAAACGTGCAAAGTTACCGGTTTTATTTTCAGTAATTTCGGTTGCACGTTGTCTGTCAGTCAATTTGTAACGATAATGATAAAGCAAAATTAAGTTCAGCATATCATTCATTAATTTTGCCGGAATGCATAGTGATTTAATTAATAAAATGTCTTCAAATTGTCATTTATCTCAACATAGTATAGAAACATAATATAAACATAAAGGAACCAAAACGGTAGCCGCAATACCGTATTAAACTAAAATTAATACAATATCCTTACAAATTCTTGCTTTGTAGACGAAGGTTGACCCTGTGCTCCGCATCAGATGCTAGTAAACAAATAACTTTGGTACATTTCGAAAGCTCATTCGATTGCTTCTAAGGCTAAATTATCCGTAGAAACTAAACATAGCTTTGTAGTTTAATTAAATTCATTACAGACGTGCATATGTACTGGAGAATGGAGAATATTATTTAAATTTTTATTGTATATATATCTTCTCGCTTTTATCACATAGCAAAGTACGCACCTTCACCAGTCGAAATCGAAACACTGCGTGTTAAGTGGCGGAACTCTACGCCGTGCTTTGTTTTGGACCTAAAATGGACAATTTATATTTTTAATATACTAGATTCATAATTATTTTGTTATTTTAAAATACATGCTATAACAAGATTATATTTTATTTCTATACAATGTTTGTAACGTTATAATTTACAATTAAATTTTACGGTCTTGGAATTAGCATTATATACCGAGAAGAAGGATAACCGCTTAAACCTATTGTGTAATAATTAAAGACGCAGAGCCGTTGACGCGTAAAATACACGTTGGCTTAGCTACTTGTTTCACTTTATACAAAAGTGTGTGTAAAACATGGGTATGGATGTAATATTTATTTTATTCATTTATATGCGATATTGCTAATTTTATTATATATCCTTTTTCCTGTGCCAATCGTGTTAAGACCATTATTTATAGATTTTAACCTTCAAATTTTCATCCAGCTTCCGCTCCACTTCCCGTTCCCACTCCTGATTCTGGAAGTGGGAGCGGAAGTGGGAGCGGGAGCGGCATCGAGAAGTGACTACATTAAAGTAATAAAAACTTCGTACAAATTCTATTCTCGTGCACACTCTGCGGATATACGTGCCAAGTTTCAAGGTTTTGAAACTTGGCACGTATATCCGAAGCGGACTCGGGAGTGGTGGCGGAAGCGTGATGGGAAGCAGGTGCAGAAGCGGAAGCAGGAGAGAAAACGGGCGAAGAAGAGGAAGTGGGAGTTGGAGTGGAAGCGGTAGAAGAAGCGGGAGCAGGAGCGGGAGCGCGAACTGGAGCGGAAGCTGGAACTAAAACAGACTGAATCTAAAATAAACATATCCCCTATTGTACAACCTCAGGCAGGAAATATTCAAAAATCCTTTCTTAATGGTCACTTACATCACTTAAATAGCCTAGAAACTAAGAGCTAAAGATTCAAATGAGTCTAGTAAAGAAATAAAAAACTATTCACAAATTCTATTCTTGTCTTGTCACCAGAGCGAAAAAATGAAATAATTAAAATGTAATAATTCCTCCGAGTGGAAATCGAAACCACTACCATCACGTATAAAGTCACACGCTGCCACTCTACGCCACGATGGCCTCAGGTTAGGATTATTTTTTTGGTGAACCTCTAAAATATAAATTCCATAAAACTTTTTGACAGAAACATAAATGAGAAGGCAACTTTTACACTTTACTAACTGGTAATGTATGTGCATTTTTTCTACTACCATCAACTAGATTTAAAAAGTTTTAACACAACTCACTCATGTTGTTAGTAAATCGTAAAACATATTATAAAACCGTCAAGCTTTTTGTAATTGAAACTTATATGCCACTAAAAGGAAAATTTTATTTTAACAAACAGTAAAAAGATTTTATGTTTATCGGAAATAAGCTTTTTGTTGTCTATAAAAGTGCAAACACGATTAGTAAAGCTATTTATACTATATTTAATACCATGATTCAAAATAACGTTATAAACAATATTTTCACACTGCTTAGTAATTTTTGTTAAAATATCGAGTTATGTAAAAAGAATCTTTTAAGATATCATATCGATTAAGGGAACTTATAGTAATTTGTACTTGTCCACCTTCACGTTGTCTACCAAATGCCTGAAACACACCTTTTCAGTTTCCCAAATTTTAGAGATATTTAATTCTTAATGATAGAATAGGCTTCTGCGCTCTAACTTAACTACAGAAAGGCCGGCAACATCCCTGTAGCTTTTCTGGCCGCACTGCTGATCACTTACCATCAGGTGACCCGAACCCTCGTTTGCCTTGTCTATAGTATAAATAAATTAAAAAATATACATGAAAGAACCATTTTCTCACTCTTAACTCCTATTTCTACTCATTTCCTGAGTTGGGATCAAACCCACAACCATAGATAGCGTTATTACAAACGTATACTGTCCTACTCCGCCTCTATGGTCTCAAAGTGCACTTACATACAGTTAAATAAAATTTTCTTTACTTGCTAACTTACTACATAGAAAGAACAGTTAAATAAGAAACTCGTTTAATTAAATAATGGGTTATTCAGAAAAATTAAACCATTCCTGCAAGAAGTATGGCGTGGAATGAAACTGCAGACTGAATTTGTTTAAAAGATCACATTGTAAAGACTTTTTCAGACAAATTATTTCTCCAATTTATGTAAATTATTGTAATAATTTTAATTATTACATACCTAAATATATATACACAGTTGATTAGTTTAATTATAATTTTAATATTGATTATAAAAAGAAACTATTAAAATAAAATAAAATAAACTGATTATTATCGATTCTGATAGTCTAATAATTTTTTTTTTCTCTATGATCCAAAAAAGAGAGTAAGAATAGCACGTAATTTCCAGTTTTTAGATAACAAATCGTCTGGTAATACCATTATAGGACTCGTTGCTAGAGCTTTCAAACAAACTTATTTTCAAGATCCTTTGATCACTTTTTACGAAAAATGTTTTAGTTTAAAATGTGTTTACACTGTTTTTTAATTTTGCAATAGTAAATGTTTTAGTAGGAAATGATTGAAGAAGAAAAATATAATATTTTTAGAAAACATATAAAAATTAGAATGCAACGGTATTTGAACCTGCACCCCTTGAAAACCGTCCAAGCGCTCTGACCGGGTAGCCAAGCGTTCTACATCCAGCTGCGTCGAAATTCTTATACACTTATTACAATTTATTTTAAAATTTTAAAAATATTTAATAAATAGCATTCTCTCTTGCTAAACGATTGTTCGTAGAATAGTCTTTGCTTAGCTGAAATTTGTAAAAATCTCTATACAGAGATACTAACAACAAAAATATATTTTTTTTAATTTACTAAGTGTGTGATGTGAAATGTGTCATTAAAAATGTTAAAGAAGAATATCATATAGAGAAATATATTCTAATCAGTTATTGCCACTCTAAACCTTTCTGAGAACTTTGGTATCTCGTAATCCAGATCAGACATCTTATTTTACTCTAGAAGCCTAAAAGTGTAAAACTGATAAAACTCACAGTACCATGAATAACAAATATTCCAAAAGAGCATCAGTTCAAAGTAAACAAGTCCCTCAAACTAAACAACGAACAGACCACGAATATGTTACGAGTGAATTTATATATTGTAGAAGTATACGGGCGGTCTACACAAAGGCATTTCCCAGCGTCACAAATATATATATATATATATTGTAGAAGTACGCGTGACATAGAATAAGCGTTTTTTTATAATCTAATAAAATATCTCAGCCTGTCTAGAACAATCATCAGTTAATTTCTTCTAGCTTATATTTAGAAGGCAGCTCTAGTAGGACCTTTTCAAATTTGGTTAGCTAGAAAGAGCTCGAGCAGTGAAACATGGTTTAATTTTTCTGAATAACCCTTTATTTAATTAAACCAGTTTCTTATTTAACTGCTCTTTCAATATATTAAGTTTCATATTTCGTTTAACTCCCTGTAAGTGCACATTGAGGCCATAGTGGTGTGGTTGGACAGTTTAAGCTATGGTTGTGGGTTTGATCCCAACCCGGGAAATGATTTGAATAAGAGTGAGATATAGCTTCCTACCTGTAATAAGTTAGAGCACAGTTGATGTTAATGACTTCTACCACTAAAAATTAAATATCTCTAAAATTTGGGCGGAAAACAAAACAGGTTGTGTCTCTACAATAGGTGCTCTCTGTCAGGCACATCGTAAAAATTGTACAGGTTACTGTAAGGCCTCTTGCTCGATACGATATATGATTGTTATCAAAAAACTAACTAATATGGAGTCAGAGAGAACCTAGTGTTAAGACAAAAGAAATAGAAATAATTTAAATATAATCATTCCCCTGAGTGGGAATCAAACTCACAACCGATTACGGCTACAGTCAAATTTTGTCCCACTGTGCCACGATGTGGCCATCGTGTATCATCTGTACCGTCTGTAATATTTTTTAACTTCATTTAAATATTATAGTATAGATGGCTTGGCTAACCGTGTCTGCACTTTTTGAATGCAAAAAAGCTTATTTCAATAATAAAAAATCAAAATTTATAAAATACCATCACAAAGGAGTTTTGACACTATGACCTTTCTATACTGAAAAAAGAATGATGCTACAATTAAGGTATATATTTTTCAATACAGTGCTATATTACACAGAGACAGTGATTTGTATTGAAATATTTAAGTAGTAAATGTACCAACACCAGAAAAACGCGATATGACTAAAATTCCTATTTACATAAAAAAAAATGATAATATTATTATAAAGGTGACAGCAGACCGATAGACAAATTGAAAGATGTGATAGAGGAGATCGTTTCCTAGTGATTAAATCCCGCAAAAATCAATACAATTTGACAGATTGTAATTATATGTTAAAATAGGGTAATACACAAGAAAGTACAAAAACTCCATTCGTTGAATATTCTTAAATATTTTATTGAATAAATATTTCACTACAATATATATTTCACAAGAATATTAATCGATTTTGGAAAAAAGTTAAGGACAAGAGTAATCAGGTTTAAAAAATGTATTGTACTTATCTATTCCATAGGTTTTATATCAACATTTATATATATATATATATTTTTGTTAAGAAGTTTAAGCTAATTACAAAATATAAATATAACTTAGTTACCTTTATTTAATAATAATGAAATGTATTAATGCTAATTAAAAGAGTTTAAAGTATTAATATTGTTATATACTTTGGTTTTATATAATTCACTCCATGTTTAGTGTACAAGTGGAAACTTAATTGGCTTATGTATTGTTTATATGTTTTATGTGTATGTACTTACTGATAATGCTATATTTAATAAAATAAATAAGTTTAAAATAGTAGCTCAACTCATGCTATGTATAAATTGCGTAAAATCAACCAACTGTACCTACCTGTCCACTATAACCTGTCTTCCAGTCATCTGTATATTAATTTTACATTTTAATAAGTCAATATATATCACATATCATGTTCCAGCTCTTCCGGAACGGTAATGTTAAAATCAATAAATAATAATAATTTGATGTAATAATAAAAATCTTTTTGATAATGATTTTTCGTTTTACAGCCGAAAGTATGGAATATAGTTGGTTAGGTAGAAAAAGCTCGGTGAGTGGAGGCGAGCGTCAATGCGTATTTTAAAGGACCCCTTGAACATATGATGGGCTCGTCCTAGGTACAACTATATAATATATAAAATAAAATAATTAAAATAATATTTTAACATTTTTAAATTGTTATGAACACACACAAACACACACTTGTCACATAAAAAATATTTTTAGAAAACGTATTAAAATTGGAACGTAGCTGGACGTGAAACCCGCGCTCCTCGAAAACCGTCCAAGCGCTCTGACCTGTAAGCCATGTTCAAAATTAAATTAAATTAAATATTATAGCACAAATTATTAACACAACAAAGAAAACCAAGTCTTAAGTAAAATAAAAGTAAAAACTTCATTTAACGTTCCAAGCAAAACATTGCACATAATATTTTACACAAAATTTGATTAAATATTTGTTATTTGAACACTATATATTTTTTTATTTATTTAAATTTTCAACACTTAACAATTATAAACGCATAAAAGTATAGTTAAAACGACAATATTTTAAATTGATACGGAAATTCAACAACCCACAACGATCATGCATGTAATTGTTTATATTTCTATTTTCTCTTTGTTATTCAGCTTAAAAAAAATTCCAACCAATAAACTAACCAACAAACTCCATTTAGAATGACTTTAAACACGGATAATTTACAATATACTCTTCTAACTACCCACAAATTATAAAACGTGTGTATATGTAAATGGCAAATATAATAAAATTTTGTTATAATTTTCAGATTACAGCAGCGTGTGTTTTCATTGTCAGCTTGCTCCTAGAATTTGGAGTGAACAGCCAAATTGTCGAAGAAGAACTACGAGACGGCTACGAACATTTAGACAAGGTTTTTGGAACAATAACACGGAACAATTAATAGTTCTTATTGGAATTTATAACAGTGAGTTTTCACTATGATGTGTATGTAATGTATTAAATATATTAAAGTATAGTGAAATGTATTGAATACATTGAGCGTCTAACTATAAACCACTACTACTACTCTACTACTGTGCGGTTTCGTAGGAACTTCTTTTCACGTGCCACTCAACTGTGAAATAGCCTACCATTGGCAGTATTTCCAGGTCGATTCGACATGGATACCTTCAAAAAGTGCGTCTATTTCCACCTTAAAGGCCGGCAACATCCCTGTAGCTCCTGGTGTTACACGGGGTCGAGGGCGGCGCTGATCACTCACTATCAGGTGACCAAAACGCTCGTTTACCTAGGTTATTGAATAAGAAAAAACGCGATTGGTTGTGGGTTGGATTCCCACTTTGGGGATCATTATATTTAAAATATTTTCATTTCGTCGCTCTCTCCTCTGGTACTTAAGAAAAAATGTGGCATTGAGTTCCGATACTCAATGCGCAATATCTCTATTTCGGGCGTAAAGTGTTGAACGGAGTGTCTTGACACTAGGTTCTCTCTGACTACCCTGCTGTACAGAACAAATTGTGAAGCTGAAGTGTATGATTAAATTGCTAAATTGAAATAACTACAATTAATATGTGTCAAGTTTACCCATCCAAGATCGTATAAAAATAGATGTAAGATGATGGAGAAACAAAATTATGTTTTAACAAAATTTTGAACATATCTATTTTAAAGATTTATACGTTTAAGAACTAACGGCGAAGCTTTTGTTATAATGTTTTCTATAATAACGTCAAGTTGTCCGTCACACAAAAGGGAGGGTTTATCAGCTTATAAATATACGATTTTTTTATAGTTGAACCCTAAAATTGTATAAGAATATAAATTCTATCAAGATATAAAATTACTCAAATGTGTAAAATATAATTATTTAAAATGTTTCTTTTTTCTTTATAAGCTTAGATTATATTTTAGACCAGCCGGTCAATCCAGTAGCGGCCTCGCCTGTGTAAACTTCACGACTATAAATATCTCATTTTTCACCCACCCACGTTTTCACTTCATTCACAAACTTTACTTATAGTTAATAATTTTAATTGTTGTAACTATTTTGTTTAATAACTAATTGAAATAAAATAAACCCCACTAAATGTTAACAGAAGTTTACCAAAATCAACACTGCATGTATATCGGTTTGACAAATGTACAGACAAACAGAAAAAAAACATGTGTTTTGGGTTCTATTACATTCATAAATGCCGCCAATAATATATTTTTTTCATATATCTTTCATGTACAAACAGCGATCAGTTACATTTTTACTATATGTATAGATAGACAATTGCACGTAAGGTAATTTTTTCAACAATGCATACATACCATACAAGTTACATACATACATACATACAACGTACTTACAATATACATACAACATACATACATACTTACAACATACATATAACATATTTACAACATACATACAACAGCATACGAGCATATTCGAGGATATACACTAGCATCAACACTCGACGCTATGAATAATTCAGTGAGACATGTGTTATATATTTTTACTGTGTAAGTTTCAATGGCTCCTCAAGTTGAGCTTAAATGTAATTTTTAATTAATAACCGTCGTTAACTAACTCAAGTCCAAAAAACCTTGAAGCAAATGTTTGTTTTTATTTTCACACATCTTTCTGCAGGAAATAGAGTGAAGCTAGTATTGAAACACTCCGTTCTCCACATTCTTTCCATTTTACAGGTTGACTGTTGGGTGGAGTCACTGGAATAATAGTGTATAGAAGCAAGTGGGATTAGAACCCGCGATCACTGCGTGTATAATCAGACACTGCCTAGCAGTGTGTATTGTAAAAACAAACAAAAGTATATACATAAATATAAGTAATATAAACTAAATCAGACATTTAAAAAGTAAATTAAGATATATTATAACTATTCGGGATCAAATTGCGAAAGTTCCTCGGTGACCGTTTATCAAGTAAACTTAATGATTTAGTATCTCAGCGCTGATCACAACTTTCGCATCTAAAACTCAACTAACAAATTAAGAAGAATGAAGGAAGTTAAATTAAAATCTCAAGGAGGAGCAACCGTGAATTATCTGTGTTGTGAACACATTTTTTCTTCAATATACGAGTATTTAGGGCATTTCGTGCTGTTCTTTTTGAATGTTGAAATCTTACGGGAATTGTGAAAGTTTAAGCGTTCTTCTGAAAACTTGCTCTTTCATTTGGAATCTCTTCATATTTCTTGGTTAAAATAAGTAATATAGTCTAGTTTTTTCATTTATTTGTACGCATCTTCTGCTTCATGCGGCGCAGATAGAAAGAACTTCAGTCTATTTTTCACTTTACGTCAGTTCATACAGAATTAATCCTGTACCAACGTACATAATCAGACATTGTTCAACTACACCGTAATGGTAAACTTATAGAATAATAGTATAACGCCGTAGTAACGTATCCCTTTATAATAGAAAGATCAAAGACTTAAGCTTCCTTTTATCTGACTATAATAGCAAATAAACCTACATCTTACATTTATTATTATACTATATACATTCAATATTATTTACAATAAATAAGTGTATTCGTACAAAATATATTTTTATGTATTCCAAGTCAAATTGACAGAAGCAATAGTTTTTTTTTTTAATTATGTAGTATACTGTTGGCCATAGTGGCCTCTACAGCGCTGGGTCGCCGGATTTTAAGGGAGGCCGAGCTAAAAGAGCTCCGACCTTGACTTGGAGACTTCGAGAGGAAACCATCAATTTAGTTTCATGGTGACGCAAGGGCGCCTCATGTGAGACTCGAACCTCTACTTGCGACACCGTTTGTCGTGGGGGACTTTGCTTCGCTCAGTCCAAGCTAAGCCCACTGGCTAGGGCGCTTGATGCCCTTTGGGCATGTCTTTGGGTTTACCTCTATGCGCCATTTGGTGAGCCATGTGGTACTCCGGCTCTTAAAACGACGTCGTGTGGATAGGGTGCCTTCAACGTGGAAGTGTCAGGAGCATTTTGTTAAATAATTGCGAAAGATACGCACAAATGTATCTGGCAGATCTGCGTGGATTAGTTTGGCTATTAAGACACTGTGCCAGACTTTATCGAAAACCTTGGCAATGTCTAAAAAGATGGCAGCTGCTGGTTTTTGGCATTAGATATTCCGTAAGCAGTGGACCTGATGGATGCTGGAGTGACGGGCCCTTTTTTTCAATAAGTCCTTTTTTTCAATATATGAAAAAAAGGAATGTACAAAAGGCAGTCGTATGACTAAGTAAGCCATCACTTCCAGACAACATTTAGGCCCAAAAGAAGCTGTTATAATAATGATAAACGGTTAGGTGGTGGACAAATTAAACATATAGATAAATGCCTAATTTTAATAATTTGATAATTTTGAACTTAAATTTTCAACTTTATCATTAATGTTTTCTGCGTCTAATACAAAATCATAACCGATCCCTAGGACATACGAGGTCGAAATTTTTACGAGAGAAATATGAGATTATGATAGGAAAAAGTGTCAAGAGGACATTGGGCGTGCTTTAGCACAAAATTTGGAGATTAAGAGGTATATGTACATATGAACCAGAAAAATATCACATAAGGGTAAAAATATTTGTCAGTAAAATTCAATTACAATTGCCTGTTTAACAAAAATTGTAGAATTAATAAATTAAAAAATATATACTTACTTTGGAACTAGTGCAAAGTAACTAACTAACTTTTATGTTACGAAAGTCTACAAACGCCACAATTGTAAGGCAATACGCGAGAGATGGTCGTGCGCTTAGTTTACAGTGAGGTTTTTCTTAAATTTGAATACGTTAAAAGTATTATAATAGTGTAAAAATTTTGAACGTTTCTAGATTTGAACCCGTTTCCTGCAAACCGTACGAGCACCCTAGGCAATTACGCTATACGTTCTTGTCAAACACGTCCAAACTCTTATAAGTATGTTACAACTTGTTTTTATCGCTAGCTTCTTTTATTTATGTTAATTTCCTATATACGAAGTCTGAACTTATAGTATCTTCTATTAATATTAATGGAGTATTAATAGGAATTGCGAAACTTTATTTGAAAAGAATTGTTCATTGTATTTAATCATTTATGTTTTTAAATTAATAAACTGTCCTTGGCAGCTAACATCCATCCGCTACCAATAACCTAAACACATAATGAATATATAACATCAGTAATTATAATAATATAACATGCAAACCTTACAAAGGACCGGGTTCTTCTGAACCCGATATTTCTCAAATATATATATAGTAAAAATGATCGTTTTATTTCGAATACGCTTCCTATAAAGATTTATATAATTATATACATACATAGTTGAATAAAGTAAAAAACAGTACAGTATAGTAACAGTAACCTATCAGTTATATAATATTTATAGGTAACTGATAAAAAGTTAATTCAAATAAAATTTAACTAATTTTCTTCTAAAGTTACCTTTATTATTTTAATATTCCCTTTCATGAAACGCCACAAAACTGAGTAAATTTCGCGCATTATACTCAATAGTATTCTATTATAAAAAATAGTCTTCTTGCAAATACACTTAATGCAAACACTGTTGCATTGTTACTTCTAAATATTGTATATCGACCTGTCATTTAAAAAGTCATTTACAAAGGCAGGTATATAACACCTGTAACACCAGTACAGTGTAATGAAGGGAAACCGAACAGATTGCAATAATAGTAAGTTCAAATTTGAGTAAAATATATATTATACATATTTCCACGATTTATTTAAACTTATCGTATCGTTGAATTCTATTCGGTTAAGTTAAACGACGTAAATCAAAAATAAAAAATAAATTAACTTCTCTGCCTGTATATGATACAGCGTTTCTGCGGCTGTTTTTTTTACTATTATATTCGCAGTCCAGAATTCAAAATATAATATAATCTTCATAGATATGATTATAAAGACAAGGGAAAAGGACGTTTACTTTCTAAGTTACGTTTCTAAGTATGTGTACTTGTTTACTGTATTTACCTAATATTATTTAGTCTGTCGAAAGGATTGTTAAGAGTTCAACTTCTTCTTAAGAAAATATAGGTGCATATTAAATCGATCCCTCTACAAACACAGTCTTGAGTAACACTATCTAATACATATTATGTAACGTAAAATGTATTAGATTTAGGCGTTCTCTGTAAGAAAATATTATTAAACGTTAAATAAAACCTATTCAATGCAGTGCTATAAATACGGTTCCCAAGTTGCCGGAAATGGTAACAATGAAACATGTTTAGAGCAAGCATTGCCCTGGGCGATTATTATATTATACGAACACTACACAGTTGGTACATTTTAAAAGAAAGATCTTTATTTTACAAGAAAATAACATTATTGTAACAATGCATACATACATATATTTTTATATATATATATATATATATATATAAGTATACATATGCCGCCGTCGTATTTCGGGACTGTGGAAATTTTATTCTTGTATTCAAAATATATTTTTTAATTGTTTTTATAAAAAAAAATTCACAGCTTTACGTTTTTGCTGCATGGCAGAGCAATAAGAATCTAGAGTCAAGAGTTCTCTATTTTCTACCCTAAAAGATCACTGAAGCACAGTTGGTATTTGTGTAACTGGGCGGGAGCTCGGCGTGAGTGGAAGTGGAAGTGAAATTAAGTACAATGCTTGAGAAACCTAGAACCTAACACCTAAAATTTATTAAAGAAATAGAAATCTGCATATAAATGCTATTCTCTCAGTGCACGATTTCTAAAGACATACATGCTAAATTTCAGATTCTTGTGCCCAGCCATTATTTTCTGTATATATTTAAAAAACACTTTTTTATTAAAGACCATCGTATCGCATTGAGACTGACTGACTAAGCCCGATAGTTGTGGATTTGATCAACCGTCGTGGGGATGACTATTTATACTTGTACCTGTACGCTTGAAATATGTATTATTCACGCTTTTATTTTACTGCCCTATTAGTATTTGCTACACACCTTTATCACACAAATGGCGACACGTGTAGTTATTTTTAGACCAATCAAATATATGTAATATAGATTAGATGCTTCTTATGAAATTATATTTTTTTTTTATTACCAGAAACACTATTTGATTTTCCCTTATCGATTGATATGTATTTATATAATTGAATATTATGATATTGAGCAAAATTTTTGATTTTTGGGGAAAAGGCAAAGCGTTGAAGCTACGAAATAGAAGTTGTGGCTGAGTCGCAAATATACTATACATATTAAAATTTCTATTGTAAAGTTAAAAATCACTAAATTCTCTTAAAATAGAAAAGTGAGCTTCCGTAACAAGAAAATAATTTATCTTATGACGACACCCAAGTAAGGAAAGGAAGTAAGAATATTTTTGTTCTTAGCGATGTTTATTTTTAATGAATATTCAAAGCTTATCTCAGTCGGCTTTAAATTCCACCAGATATACTCGGATGAGAATAAATTTGAATTATTTTATATTTAGATGCGAAAGAAAATGGTAGCTCCCGTTCTCTTGCATATTTTTGTTGTTTCAAAGTCTACAATTTAAACATCTATTTTTATAACTTATGATAATAGTTCTGATCGCTATGTTAAAAGCTTTTTTATAAGAAAATGCATAACAAGTCCATACTTACTTACAAATTTATCTTATTTATGCTGCGCTCGAGTTGTAAGTAAGTGCTACTTTAAGGCTGCGCTCTATATACGACTTGTTTTAAATATTAGCAGGAATATACACTTGTATATCTGGAATTTGTCATTTTTATATGATATTTTTGTTTTCTTATATTCAGTTTTATATTAATGTATTAAACTAATACACTGTAATTACTATTACCATAAATATTTATGGTAAGACTAAGTAGTATATATATAGTTTCTCCTTTAAGATATTTGTTGTAATAGTTATTTAGCTGAAATAGAGAAGTGATATAAAATATATAGAAAATATATATATAAATACGTATTTTTTTTTATTAATATACTTATACCTTATCAAAAAAATACGACCTTACATCTTATATATTTTGTCTTATCTTCCACATTCTGCATAGTATGTGCAGAACATTTTCCAGTGGAAATCGAACCTATTACAATCACACATTTGACCTGTACCACGAAGGCCTTATTTAAAAATTTATGAGTCTTAAATAGCTGGAGGTTTTGCAAAGTAGGTTTAAGAGGCATCAACTTGGATTTGCAGCAATCACATTTACCTTTTTCAAGTAACAATAATAATAATACTAATTAAAAAAAAACACTTTTATACTTTTCCCACATGGCAAGAAGTAAGAGAGAACTTAACTGTTGTTTACTCTCCGCCAAAATATGACCCAGGAGATTTTATTATTCAACGATAATGTTTAAAATTTCTCAAGGTTTCAAACACTAAAAAAATATTATTTTCCTTTGAATAACAACAAAAATATTTAATCTTAAAATCGTCCACGTACGAGACCTACCAAGTGACAGACAATGCACAGCCGATACTACTGGGAGGAAAAAGCTGAAATATTATTGCACCCCCATCTGTGTCGATAGAAAAGGGGTTGCGAGTATGTTAGAATTTTTTTATTTTTTCTATATATTCTCTTGAAACTATCCATAGGTTACTGCAATTATGTAAGTGAGCACTATAAAAGAATTTTGCAAATCTTGATAAGGGGGTTAAAACGGGATTAGACTTTAAATAACTTCTATTTCTAAAATGGATTTACTTAAAACTTTGAACGCACCTTCCAGAAGTGACTTAATTCAGCATTAAGAAAACATGTTTATAAATACCCCTTCAACTAAGAGCAAAAAAGGAGTTTCGAGTTTGTATGAAATTTCTCTCGAGGACAACTTACAGAGTTACTAGCTCGTCCTCTCTAACCTGTTTATACAAGCAACTTATAATAAAATAAACAAGTACTTTTAATTTTAAAAAGCCGCCTTCTAACTAAACTAATTAAAAAAGACTATCTTAAATTTAATTTTTTTTCATAAATGACTTAACTGATGTTGACAAAAATTAGCGAAAGCCATTTTTCAAATCGATCCAAGCGTCTTTGACTAAGGTATATAGATTTACATTCATAAACGTATCGTTTCACGGAAAGGCTCGGGAATGCTAAATATGTAATGCTGGAAAAGCTAGTAAACAAACTTTGAAAAATGTCGTTCAGGCGGACAATACTACAGTCAAGTGCTAGTTAAAGAATAAAATATTTTTTTGCAACAAATTATATTAATATATTTAATTTACTTTATATATAATTTTACTATGCATTATAACTAACTCAGTTATTTTTTAAAACAACATTACCTATTAAGTATTGACTATGGATTATACTCGATATGTTTGGTGAATATATAAATGAAATTACAAAAAATCACAGAAACAAAAAAAATCCCAAAATACGCAGGTTAAAATAAAATTTTAAAACGAAGCGATTATAGGTACTAAAATTTTATTCAACTATTTTCCGAATTTCGTTTGGTATGTGCAATATCTGCCTAATGGCGCATTAATTAACGTTCGTAATGATAGACCAAATTAAGCTATGAAATGGAATTCAATTAAATTCTTACTTTATTATAATTATATATACAACATATAAGTATAGCTACATGATAATCAGCGTAGTGATTAATTTTGTATTATTACCTGGACCATACGTGGGGGTTGTGGGTTCAATTCTCACTCGGGGGAGTAATTATATTTAAATAATTTTCATTTCACCGCTCTAGTGACAAGACAAAGCGCAGAGTTGAGTTTTAGTACTGCTCAACACACAATGTCTCAGATTCGGACGTAAAGTGGAGAACGGAGTGTCTTGACACAAGATTCTCTCTGCTGACCCTGCTAGGCGGTATGGTGGGGTTTTTATTTATTGTTTTTTATTTTCATTTTTATATACTATTATATTTTTATACGATTTGTGTGTAATTAAAATATTAATAACAAATATTTAAACATACTTTGATATCGCTATGAGTCTTACATAAGATGGTCGCCATTCCAAAATTCTAGATCTAGTAGCACTAGAAGAATCATTATATTTATAACTAGTCTTTGCCGGGAATTTAATTTGCGCGGGTTTCTTGAACACGGCCATACTATTTCCATTTAAAACTGGTTTTCATCAGAAATTGGGCCCAAATTCACCACATAAGAGAGCTTCCAATTTGTGTTATTATATACGAGTACATACATTATTACATAAATACCATAAGACGTTCCAGACCCTTAATGTGTGAAAGAAAAATGTAAATTACTCTAAGAACAACTTTGCTAAGGCAATGCATATGTTTGTAATAGTTTATTTGGTCTATAACGTTCCTACAATAGGTATCTCAATTATTTTATGTTACTCCGAGGCTTAATAGCTATAGCACAAAAAATAATTAATTTAAGTCCGTCCAGTTGTACCAGAGATCAGCGTATACAAACAGACAAACAGATCATTTAGTAAATATATTCAATGTAAAGACAGTTTTATTTTAGTCAAAATATCAGATATAGAGGTTTTACTTTTGGCGGTTGCACACCGCTTACTAAACTTTAAAATAAACAAGCACGCAAAATATCATTAATTCGAATCAAATAATTTTAAATCTAACTTACATACATTGTGTATATGTCGTTTAAAATAAACACTATACCAAGATGGCTATCAACATAATATTAATAGTAAATTTATGTCCCAAGCGCAATAACTTCGTAACTCAAGCTCTCACAATATAAGCGTATGGTATCATAGAGGGAATATTATTAAAATATTTAATAGAGCAAATAATATGCAAATGTGTCGTGAACTGACTATGTAAGTAGCCGCTGTTATAACTTGCAACATTTAAATACCGTTCGTGTAATGGTTCGAAAAGATTCATAGAAAAAGTGCTTTAAAAATATACCTAATTGATTATTTTTCATCATAATCTTTACATAATAAACAAGCAACGATAATGATTAACCTTTTATTTATTTAGTAAGATTTATTGTTTATTGCCAATTTACATGTTTTAAATGAAACTATTTTAATCGGAATAGTTGCGTAATCGCTGGTCTAAGTGTGTTCGCCCTGTCTGCCTTCTTGCCTGTGAACACGAACTACTGTAAAGTATATATATTTGAATACCTAAATGTCGTTTATTTTATGTAATGTAGCACATTGGGGATATGTATCATATGAATGCGACTGAAGTATGTAAAAAAAATATAACATTAGCAAGCTTAAAAACATATTTTTAGAAAACATATACATATATATATTTTTTTAACATTTTTTAAAGTGTTATTTGAACACTTAGGAAATTGAAAAAGACATATTTAAAAAACGTATAAAAATTTGAACGCTGCGCGATTTGAACCTGCGCCTCTTGATTGGCACATGATTGACGCGTGTGATTAACACATAAATTTTTTTTTTTAAAGTATCAGGAAGCTTTTCCGTATGGGTTCAGAGGGACCAAAGGGGAGTGTTATGACACTCCCTTCTCCACTTTCCACTCGAAATTGAAATGTAAGATGTTCAGAAGCAGAACCCAACGTCGCATTTTAGAGTTCGATACCTACTCACTAAGGTAAGAAATTGTGGCGTTAAGTTCCACCATACAACACGGAAGTTCCAACGTCAGGCGAAAAATGGAAAACCGAGTCTCTTGACATTAGGGTTTTTCTGATTTCGCTGCAATGCGGGAAAAAGCGTGAAGCTGTAATAAACAAATTGCACAAGTAAACGTGCTACAAAGTAAATAAATTCTTGTAAAAATACACAGGCACGAACTGTACTATCTTTTGTAAAAAATACATTCAATCAACATATTGCGATCCAGGTAGCTCATAAAACAATACATAAAGGCATGGTAATTGAATAACTATAGGTGTGAAGACTATTGTCGTAAATCAATCATTTTACAGTTCAGTTAAGTTAAAGCTGCTTTTACGCAAACTAAGTTTACATTTTAATCATATTTGATCTATCCTTACAATGTGCATATGCAACACTACTTGTTCAAAGTTGCTACTTGTTCAAAGTTATAATGAAGTAAGTGATATATTTCATAAATTCGAAGTGATGTATATTTTCTGTGAACCTGATGATTTTGCTTTCGAATTGTGTCCATTGATATTTTTAACATTTTAAAATGTTAATCGTACACTTGAAAAACATATTTAGAAAAATAGTTTAGTTAGTAATAAGCGTATAAGAATTTTGAAGCAGCTGGATGTCGAGCGTATGCCTTAGCGGTCTAAGCGCTCTGCTTGGACGGTTTCGAAGAGGCGCGGGTTCGAATCCGCGAAATAATTAATCGATAACATCTTAAACCAACAGGTTAATGAATTTTATGTTCGCTTAACAAAGGCAGCTTAAGATTTTATTTATTTTACTTATTTCTACATGAGCATTGAATGGTCAAATATTTTCTCTAGCTAGTTTGAACTTAATTGAAATTAAACTGTAAATAGTACCTGTTATAAAAATAATACTAGCAAAAAATATTCTTATACGTCATACTTGTCACTTGATATGAGACGTAAGTTGTACTAAAGCACTTTATAAGAAAGCAAAATTCGAATCTGCGCTTAAAACGTTTGTGAGCACTTTGCTAAACATTACTAAGCGAAACGAACAATCTTACAAAAGTCCCAAGCCCATACAAAATAAATAAGCACATATCAACATAATAGACATATTACTTCCACAACATTACCTGTATAGAGCCGGTGCTATCTTTTTACTCAAACTGACTAAAGTATCTGGGCATGCGCAAATGCTATAAAATAATTTTCACGTAAGCCTATGACTAGGTATGAGATCAAAGGGCTATCTACATTAGAATGTTTCGTATTTTAATTGTTAGATTTTACATATAAACAAGTATTTAATATTTTTCACATTTTAAAGTGTTAGTCACAAAATTAAATAATTTAAAACTTATGTTTAGAAAACGTATAAAAATTTGAACGCAGCGCGAAAACCCTCTAAGAGGCGCAGGCTCGAATCCCATTCAAATTTCTATACGTTTTCTAAATATGCTTAACAAGCATTTAATTTACTTGAATTTCTTACTATAGCTTTGCTTAACTAAATACGAGTATGAACTGGACACACTGTTTGTCCGTACACAAAAATGCAGCTGTAACGACTCTTTCATATCTGAAACAAAATGAAGATATAAAATGAAAACTTTATCTTATATCTTAGTCTTACAGATAGGGGAAATAATTATGTAAAATATAAACATTCTACCACGAATTATATATACAGTGAAACTCACTGGGTCTCTACAAATATATTTGTTTTCATATATTTCCGGTATTAACTAATATATAAATCCTGCTTGTATGTCACATATACGTGATTTAACGCCGCACTTTTGCTTCCCAGATATGGTAAATGGAAATAATGAAAACTAGCTACCCGCTTGCGGCTTTGCCTGCGTAAACTACACGACTAAATATATAATTTATTCGCCCGCCCGCGTTCCGCCTTAAATCACATCACATTTAAATCAAATCTTCTCATCATTCTTTTATTTATGAACCGATTAAAATAAAATACAATAGTCAAAACTGCATTTGAATCGACTTAGCCATTTTTAAGATTAGCGTGCACGATGACACAGACAAACAGAAAAGAAATAAAAAAACATTTTGAGTTTGGTTACATAGATAAATGCCCCTAATAATATTTATTTTATATATATTCCATGTGCAGACAGCGATCAGTTACATTTTTATTATATATAAATATTCCTCCGTGTGGGGGTCGAACTGACAACCATTTCGTTTGCATAATAAAAAATATAATATACTAAAGTAAATATACCTTACGAAAACATTATAAGCTTGATAATAAGTATATTTCACCGAAGCTTTTGGTCAAACTACTGGCTTCAATAAACCGTTAACAAAATTAACATTATAGAAGCTGAAAGGTATATAAATCTCGTGTAAACCACCAGTCTGTATGAATCTAACTCGCATCAGTTGATTACATGCTCTCGGGACCTCTGTATGTTTTAGATGTATACATCTGTATGAACTATGGTTCAATTTAGTTATTTAATAACTAATTATCATTATCTTCTTATAACATGATATCAAAAAAAACAATTCAGAATAAATATCTTCGCTGGACATTATTCATTGTGACATAATATAAAAAACCATTAAAATAATGAAAATTGTAAAAAATTGTTTTTGTATTGTTAGTTTTTGCGAATTTTTTTGTTTAAATCATTTAATACGTTTTGACAAAGAGCGTTACTGCCATTGACAATAAAATTACATCTCTCTATGTACACACATAATATCGAAAACCGCTTGATGTATAAAGATAAAGTTTTGGTAGAAATGTCATTTGTAGTTAGGAGATGCACGCATAGAACTGGTTTTCTGACAGAGCCAGGTAAGGGAGGTCTAAGGGTTCACGTAAATGAAAAGTTTAAATGTAGAAATCATTAGCTAATAAATAATTTTGTTACAGTGCTAGACTAAGGGCACCCTCAAGCTTACAAATAGTCTTGTATCTGAAAATTAGGATAGATATATGTTTACTACGCGGAAGAAGTCACAAGTGGAAAGGAAAAGATAACTAAAGAATAATTACAGATTTTTCATAATATTTTTATAGCTTCACGCTTTTTTCCGCATAGCAGGGTAGTCTAAGATAACCTAGTGTACAGGCACTATATTCTCCATTTTCTGTCCGAAAATCAAGACATTGGCTGTTGAAAGGCAATAACACTTCATCGCACAAAAACAGAGAATGATCATTAAAAACTACTTAAAACGGTACTGTGACTTTCACTAACTATACATGAGATGGTAGTAGGTTCATATCCAACAAAAATAATTAAAAACTTATACTATATCCCATAGAGACACGTGTTTGTCCTGAAACAAATAATTCGAAAAGTAATCAAACGCAATTACGTTTGCGGTTAAAACAAACTAACGAAAGCCTAACTTAGTGGAAGCTCATCAAACAACTTAAATGATTTTGACCTTTACAAACAACTATAATTATTTTATTGCTGAATAAAAGAAATAAATACAAAATAATAGACGAAATATATAAATGTATACAGTTTTACTTCGTAATATGTAAAACAAACCTACTCTTGTAGGTTTGTTTTTTTGTGCAGCTTTAAGCTTTTTCCCGGCATGGTAGTCAAAGAGACCCTAGTCACTTTCCGCCTGAAATCGAGACTGTGACGAGGACGGCGGAGCTCAACGCCGCGCTTTGCCTTAGGTACCAGAGAGAAAACACAAACATATTTTTTAAATATAATCATTCCCCCGAATATCTAACCCACAACCAATCTCGTTTGCAGTCTGACGCTATTCTACTGCGTCACGATGGCTCTCCAATGAAATGATTATTGATTCGTGTCTCCGAAGCTCGAATAATATTCCTATTTTCTTAATCTTGGCTGTACTAAAAAGGATCGACCACCAGGTCTTTTGTCTATGTCAAAATATATATATATATATGCAGTGATGATTCATTAAACTGCTTTTATTAGTTTTATATTTTTTACCTTAAATTTTTTTAGAAAATCTTGATATTTTACCCACTTCTTACCCTTCAATTAGCTTGTAAATTTAGCACATTTGTTTAGAATTGATAACAATACAATAAATTTACCATTATGAAATATTTTGCTATCACTATGATCAATGAATTCATTAGTAATAATGAAAGTTTATCTTTAAATTATTAGAACTTCCTGTGTGCTTAGAATAAAAAAAAAATTGTAAAAATAAAAGAAAGATTCACAGGGAATACAAAGTTCTTTCAAATATAATCCATAAGGATTAAGAAAAAAAAAGTGTTAAATCAAACTGAAAGCCTAGTACAAATCATCAGTCATATTACATAAGTCAAAGTGATACTGAAATTGAAACGTGGAAGCTTACTCATTGAGTAAATTGGCTAATCGGAACATTGAGCTTTGGCTCGCACTAACCGCATACCAGCTAACACTATGTTGAGCTTTCGTGTAATGTACACAGTGCGTAGGTAACGTGTTGCATTATTGACGTGCAAGCAAATTACAGTTACGTCCATTTGAATAAATAAGTTACATATATGTATATGTAAATAAAATTAAGCAGTCTGTATGTGATGTGGTATTGTGGGACAGCGTATGAATTCAAGCGCCGTTGTTTGTGGGTTCGATTCCCACTCGGTCGAATGATCATAATTAATTATCTTCTATTTTTCTTCTCTTGAATTCGGGTGGAGAGTGGGGAACGGAGTATCTTGGAGTAAGTGCTTTCTAACTTCCCTGCTATGCGGGAAACAGTGTGATGCTGAACAAGAGGAGAATGTGATTTTGTAATATATAGATATATTTTTTAGGTCATATATTTGTAGATCGTATGTTGGTACCAGAAAAAATTAAGCAGCTACTGATTTTTAAACAAAAAGTGTTTATGTTCGAACCACATATTGAATTTTAACAATCACTTTAAATATTTTTTTCTTAATTTCAAAACAAAATATCTTAAAAAGATATTGTTGTAAAATTGAATTTAGGTTGATATTTTAATCTACACCGCTCACAGATTTAACTAAAGAGTAAAATAGGCTTAAACCGTTTAAAATATAACAAAAATTACATTACATTAAGCTTAAGCACTTTACGCTATTCTTGTAACATTAAATAACTCGAATATTGACTAATTTATGAAAATTTTGCAAAAAAAAAACACGCTTTATCGTTTGCCCCCGTGCAAAAGTAAGACTTTTCTATTTATTTCTTTGTGACGCGGGGATAGCAGTAGCGACTAATCTTCCCATCAGCCACGCGCCCCTAGCGCTGCTTCGCCACTTGGGTTGGGGTATTTTTTTATAGATATTTCTTCCTCGCAGTCCGGTCGGTGAAAGCAAGACCCTCGGTTCCACTCGAGATTACGAGACATGACCGCAGCCTCGTACGGAGTTCCGATATCCTCAGCGCTGGCATTGAGTCCAGTAGATAGTCCCTTCGCCGACATAGCGGTAGTGTAAATACACGCTACGCACGCTCTCGCTCCTTACACTGTGTCTTCTGCTGCTCAGAGGATCACGTGGAGGATAACCCTCGCGTCGGGTTATTCGCCGCCGAGCAACCATTACCCAGTGAAAACTAATCTCTGAGATTCCCTGTTCGTCCCCCCGAATGACATCCATTCGAAAGAAGCCGACAGCAAGCGAGCACACGAGGAGGTTACCCGACATAGCCCCCAGACTTTTCTATATTGCAATGTCATTAAATCCGGATACCTGTGCCAGTTTTTAAATAAGTCAAATGGCAAGAAAATAATTGAAACAGCGTTACAAGATTTTCTTATATAGATAGAGATTTTTTTTTGAAACACATATTGTCTTTGGAATGTCTTTTTAAAAGAATACTTTGAAGTGCGTAGTGACATGACAATAAACAAAAGTAAACAAAGAGTTTAACGATGTCAGGATGTTTTTTTAAAAAGAAGATGTAAATTATATTTTTGTGATTTAAAACTAATAAATAATAAATAGCATAACATAAATAATTATACACTGTATTAAAAAAGCCATCCAAGCGTTAAGGCAATTTTAATTATTCTGTAACTTAACAAGAACTATTTAATTTATCGTATTAATAATTTAACCTGAATTGTTTTATTTCACTTATTGCCTGAATTTATCTTTAATAAATTGCGGCCTTCGCGCACTAGCAGGGTGTGCGTACCTGCAGTATTTGTAGGGTCGATGTCCATTCGGCAGAGTCCTTAAATTACTTTTATTTCCACAATTAAGCAGAAACGTAGTGCAAAATTCCGTCACCAAATGTAATAAAAATAAAAAGAGTATCCTGACACTAGGTTCTCTGTACCTATCGTACTATACGGGGGAAAATGCAAAAGTGTAAAAAATATATTCTTTTCTATATTTTCAATTAGAGTCTAATTTGCGTAATTTAACATTGTTATAATTATTATACTTTTACTCATACCTTTATGTCAGTTATTTAATGTTCAAATAGAAATATATTTTTGGCATTTGTTTAAATAAACAGAGAATTTGGCCTAATTCTTTACTTTTTCCAACATACCAATGTAGGCATAGAGTACTAGTATCAACACTTTTCGCCCGAATCCGACACATTGTCGATTAAGTAGCGGAACTCCACACCATGCTTTGTCTTCTTACCAGAGCGGTGAAATTAAAATAGTTTTAATATAAAAATTCCCCTGGGTAATAATCGAATTCACAACCGTTGCGTTTACTGTCCGAACCTTTCACACAATGCCACGACGGCCTTTAAGTCAAGTATTTGATTTGTATATAGCGAAATTGAGAGAAATAACTATAAAGTCCAGCCCTTTGCATCTAAGCTTAATTTACATTTTATGTAATTTTTAGCCTCAATTTTAAAACTATCAGTTTAGTTCTTTAATTATGGCGATACGAACGTGCCAGTAGAGTACAAGTCACTTCGCCAATGTCATGTTGTATGGAGTACAAAGGAGATTGATCGGTAAAAACGACAAATAAGACAATAAGACAAAACTATGATCGATTGCATTTTAAAACTAAAATCTATATACAAGGAAATATCAGTCATCACTTTTTCTCTAAAATCCAAACATAGAAAAACAAATTGTATGTATTATTGTAAATAAATCATTTTATATTTCAACAAAGGTGAACCAAAATTGGTAGTCAAAATATGTGATTAACTCTTTACCTGAATCGTTTAGCTGTCACTGTAACAGATGTCAATGCTTTTGCGGTTACCGCTTCGTAGCTCGTCCACATTTTATGTGTATGCTATTCATATAAAAAAGGTAATTGCAAACCAAAATCTACTTAATATAAGATTCTAAATGTATTGTTACAAAAATATTATATATATTAATATAGTGACCCGCTCGCGGCTTCGCGGCCTGTGTAAAAAACTACAAGACTAAACTGTTTCGTTTTTGCGCCAGCACGCGTTCGCGTTTAAATCACACACTACTTAAATTTATTATTGAAATGGTGTAACTTTTATTATAGGTTTAAGTATTAATAGAGTAGGTATTAATAGTACCTAGTACCTAGGTATTAATAGAGGTTTATGAACCGGTTGAAATAAAATAAATACTACATGTTAAGGGAAGCTTACCGCTTATACAATAGTCAATATTGCATTTAATTCGGTTAAGCTGTTTCTAATATGCACAGCACAAACGAACAGACAAACAGAGAAAAAGGCAAACAAGAATATTAAAAAAATAATTGTTTTGGGTTCTATTATATTGATAAGTACCCCTTATATATATTATATATAATAACATTATTATTTTATATATCGTCCATGTACAGACAGCGATCAGTTACATTTTTATTGAAATATGTATAAATAGATTATGGTGTCAATAAAATTTAATAAAAAATATATAAATATATATTTTTTATTAAATTTACAGTCAGTAATATCTCAGTTTAGGGTCTTTAATAAATATAATAAATATGTTTTATAGTACGTTAATATGGATCCATTACTGTCACAACATCTTTGTAAATTTGATATTTTCGACTAACAAATGTCCATTACAACACAATTATGTGAGAGAAAATAATTTAGGTTGATGAAAAAAGATTAATAAAATATAATATTTTTTTGTGTGTTTGTTGATTTGTACACGGACATCTTTGTAGTTACTGGACGGATTCAGATGAAACTTTTTTGTTGTATAAGTAACTTTTCAGTTTGGGCAGAACTTAGGGTCTAATTGATTTTGAAGAGTGCACACCTCTATAGTAGAATTGAATAGCGACGAACTCTTGACATTTCTCGACTGTACCTAACCTAAGCTTTAAAGTATTTATTTATCCACCTTGTAGGATTTCCGAATTGAATTTTTAATAGCGCACCTTCAACGTGTTGTCACCTGTCAGCTAAAAATCGAGCGGAAAATAGCTTTTTAATTCCCTAAGGATAAGCTTAAGCTACTCCCTAAAAGTTAGTTTCATTATATCGGTTCATGTAAATATATATATGAAACTTGAACCTTAGAATTCAAATCTCTGGATTTTTTACAGCTTTACAATATTCACGTATAGAATATGAAAAATATATGAAGATAAAGAAATGTAACACACACTCGTATAATAAAACACTGAGTTTGTCCCAGTAAATAACTGAAAGAAATAAGAAAATGAAATGCTTTCCTTTAAAATTAAATATCAAAAAAACTAAGGCCATTCAGGAGCAGTGGGGCGGTGTCTGATTGTAAACGCAATGATTCAGGGTTCAATCCCTACTAGAATGGGATAATATTACAATTATTTTAACTCGAATTGTGGTGGAGTGTGGAGAATGGAGGTCCTTTATACACTATGTACTTTTTGTAGGAAACTTATTTCGTTGTTGTCTTGCCAATATGCGTTTGAAACAAAAATAAACTGTACTCATCTAAACAAATATATAAAGAAAAGCCTCCAGCCATTTCAAAATGAAATTCCATTGCCTTTATATCCTTGCATCTTGAGTTTCGTCGAAATTGAATTTGCAGTAAAATGTCAACTCAGTCACCTGTCAGTTCAAAATCGAGTTCAAAAGTTCTTACGATTGTCCCCAGTTCCCTGGAGAAGCACTCCATTACCTACAACAATAAATGCCCCACACACAATATGCGCTAGATAAGAGCGCATTCATAAATAACAAAGTACTGTTAATATTATATTATATACTGCGAAGCCGTTGTTTCATGGTTATTATACGGAAATAAAGCTATAGGTGAGCTATTAATATTTTCACAAACACAATATTCTCATATTTTAAAATATCTCGTATTTCACAAGAAGACTATTTGTGACCAAAAACTTTTGTCTTATAACGATATATTGGCAGTGTGACGATGGAAAGTCTTAACGGGGCCTTGAAATATTTTTAAATGTTACTCTTAATAGTATAAAAAGTCATTATTCTGTAGATATTAATATAAATACACTAATTGTGTATTATAGAGAATGTTTATTTTTAATCACGTCTCACAGACATGAACGACTTATTGATAACACGTTACAGGTAAAAAAAACTACAACGTCGGGTTTGATAAACCCCGGTTAGGTTGGTTTAGTAAAGTTAATTGTAATTTTTATTATATAAATTAAAAGTAGCTTTTTGCGTATTGTTTAGAGCACGATATGTAAAATGGCCAAAAACTTAATTTATGAATTTTGCGGTTTGGAGTGGGATATAAAGGTAGATCACGCATTAGAAGAAGGTTTGTGCGTCCGATACCGAATGCGAAGCGACAACTGCGTTCACCATTTTACCAGTTCCTCAAATATAAATGAAGAACATGGGCGACTATCAGATGACAAATCTTTGTCGGATTTGTCGGATCAAGACCAAAATCTCAGTTTCATACATCCCATTGTCAAAATATTGTGTCCTTAAAAATGTGTAAAACTAGAGTAAATAACACTTGTCAGAGATTTAACAGTTTTTTTTATTTTTAATAAACAGATTCAATTTACTAACAAACCTTTTTTCGAAATTTTTATACACCTAAATTATTTTACTGTCACTATATGTCAGGTAGTGTGACAAAAATATATACATGAACGGTTTTCAAGAGGTGTGGGATCAAATCCCGCTGCGTTAAAATTTTCATACGTTTTCTAAATATCTTTTTCAACTTCCTTAGTGTGTGAATAACACTTTAGAAAATGTTAAAAAGTATATATATATACATACTAGGTGGTAAAGGGTTAATAGATGTGATGTTTCGTTTCACATAGAATAAATTTACTAATTGTATCTTGAGTTAGTAATACAATATTCTACAAATTTATTCTATTACTGCACACTATTCCTTCTTATATTATATAAAGTTGCACATATAACATACAAAATTCTCATTGTTTTAAAGCTATTTACGAGAAGGAAGTTTCAAGTTTCAGTGTTGGTTTCATCAAAGTTGGCGACTGAGATCCTAGAAGTTATATCATCTTAACAATGTGTCAACCAATGTTATTAGTGTCGATACTCTGTGATACAATGATAAGTTTATAATACTAAATTTTGGACTAAGACTTTCACGGTGGCTTTAGTTCTATAGGGGAAAAAATTTACATAAAATGCCGTTGTTACAAAATCTCAAAATTTAAAATCAATACTGCATAGACGCAAATTTTACACCATTGAATATTCTGCATGGGAGCATTACATTTTTAAAACAAATAACTTATATATTGATATAAAATACAAATAAAAAGTAAACTAGGTTTTACTTTCCTGAATAATAATGTGAAGGAAAATGGATGGAATGGTTTTTAGTTCGATATTTATGGATCGATCGGGAATGGGGAATATTAAAATTATTTTCTTTTTCCTGATTTTGCCCGGCATTGAGTACTGCCACTCAACACGCAATGTCTTGAATTTGAATTTGGGCAGAAAATGGAAAATGGAGAGTCTTGACACTAGGTTCTCTATGCCTATTCTGCTATGCAAGTTAAAGCCTGAAGCTGTAAAAAAATTGTATAAGTACATTGTATACTAGCGACGCGCCTGCGGCGTCGCATGTTCGAACTATACGACAAAACTAATTCGTTTTATTGCCCGCCTGCGTTCCCACTTAAATCACAAACTTTGCTTAAATTTATAATTTAATTGATTGTAACTTTTTTATTGATAAACCGATTGAAATGAAATAAAAACTAAATGTTAAGGAAAGTTTACTAAAATACAATAGAGGAAACAGCATTTAAATCGGTTAAGCTGTTTCTTAGATAAGCGTGCATAAACAAACAGACAAACAAATATACAGACAAACAAAAAAACAAAAAATTTTTTTAAAAATCATTGTTTTGGGTTCTATAACATTTAATAAATGACCCCAATAATACTTTTTATATATCTACATGTACAGACATCGATCAGCTACATATTTAACGGATAACACGTAAAGTAATTTCATTCAGTTACTTATGATCTAAACACCTTTGAACGTGTGACCCAAACTTGGCAGAAAATCTCAGTATAAATACAAAATAATATTTTTAGCGTATAAAAATTTAAACCCGCGCCTCTTGAAAACCGTTCAAGCGCTCTGACCGTTAAGCCATGCGTTAAAAATTTTATACTTCTTCTAAATATCGCAATAACAAAAGAAGTTCTAACATATATTTTACAATAGAACTTAAATGCACATACAAACATTTATACGTATTTAGACGTAGTTTATAAATTTCACTTTATATTTACAAGTGAATTGCAACACGATACACTATCCAAGTTACAGCTAGCTCTAGATTCTAGGCGGAACTATATTGGCGTATTGAAAGCTAGACAAACGGCTTTGACGCATTTCTACTAGCATTTGATATAGTTAGTAATTTCGTTATACTAGTATTAAAGTTAGATTGGTACACGTTAAGCTGTCTTTTGTGAAAATCTCGTTTGATAGTCGTGTGGAGCTTTATCAGCGTATTGTGAGCTAGTTTGTTACTAATCAGTAAGATTATAGGTTAAAAAAATTAAAATAAAATATATTAATAAAAGTAACTTGAAATTTATAAATAAATGTTTACAGCAAATCATTAAAATTTAAAAAAAGATGAGATTTTTTGTTTTCTGCCTTCTCTGTTAGTAATTCTTTAAATTATACTCCATATATAATTAGGACCTATATACATAGTTTTTAAACTGGCTCTGCCACTACAACTACGTAAAGTATATAAAGTATAGTAATATATAAAGTATATTTGACGTAATACCTGATGATGATAAGATCATTATATAAATATTAATAAATTAATAAACATTTTTAACTTTCAACGTGAGATTAGTGAAGTGATTTGGGTTCCATTGACACTCTTGAAACGCCATAAGCTAAGAACCATTTTGAATCAAAGAGCAGTTTATTACAAAAATATTACAAATTGAATTTATAAATCTACCAGCGCCCTGCTCACGGTTTTAACCATAGTTGTTTCGTATTTTCGCCGGCCTTTGCGTAAAACAATGAAATTGGAAATACTAAAAAAATGGGAGAAATAAGTATTGCACAAAAAGACATATCTAGAAAACGTATACAAAATTAAACGCAGTGGGATTTGAACCCGCGCCTCTTGAAAGCCGTTTAAGGTTTTTTCTTCTTCATTATTTCTCATGTCATTTTTTCTTCTTCATTCTTTCTCATGTCTTTTTCAATTTCCTAAGTGTGCAGTTAACACTTTAAAAATGTTAAAAAGTATTCCATAAGTATCACTATATAAAATTTAATCACATTTATAATATTAGTATAGATGATTTCGTTACTAACACTTCTATCGTGTAGAATTTTAACTTTATAGTAATCGTTCTGACGATAAACATTGTAAAACTCCTTTCAATCAAGCTGTGAAAGCTTTAAATAAAAATATATGTATACTTTTAGGTTACATTAAAAAAAATCCTTTAAAAATGTTCACTTGAGAATTTTTTCCACAGCGGTGTATTATTCCACGTAAATCTAGTTATCGCCATTACAAAGCGATCCGAGGCAGGAGGCATCTGCCTGAACAATCTTAAGATACAAACACACTAGAAAATGGATATTAAAATGTTATTTGAATAATATATATATATTTTTTAATTGTAATTATGAAAAAACTCTTCAATTATATAATGATTATATTTTTTTTCAATTTATTCTTGTATATCCAAACTAGTATCCTACATTATGTTTCTTTTCACCATAGAATTTCTTTATGTTATGGTTATAACTGCTATATTATCTAGAAATTATCAAATTTGTGGCCATCGAGTCGCAATGGAACAGCGTCTGACTGTAAGCGTGATGATTGTGGGTTCCACTCGGGGGGGTGGTTATATTGAAATTATTTTCATTTTTTCGCTCTGGTGACAAGACAAAGCACAGCGTTGAGTTCCACCACTTAACACACAATCGTCCCTTAGCAAGAAACCCCGCTCATGTAATTTTCAATTTAAAAAAAAACTATTTAAAAAAAAAAGCTTTATGTGTTGATTCTTGACTTGACGTATCAATTAACAACACATAACACCTAGTTTGTTTTAAATTGACAGTTTTTGTTGAGCTGTGTTGTTTGCAATACGCAATAAATCTGATTCGGGCGGAAAGTGGGGGACGAAATGTCTTGAAAAGTAAAATTTGAAACGGTGATCTTGCCCTTGTTTCGTGTATTTACTCAAACAAGTAGTATTTTTTTTTTCAATGTATTTATATAAGATGCTCGTGCTTATAACAATTAGTTCGAAAATTTTTACAAATGGGCAATTTCACCTTACACACGCATTTATAATAACCATTTAATTAATAATCAACAATTTGTTAATGTGTTACAAAATGAAACCCTCCAGTGTGAAACGTACCGCCGTTGAATGATTAAGCAGGCGTTTACGCGACGAGGTGTAAACGTCGAGGCTCCATACTTTGATTGCGCAACGCTCCGATTATTTTTCCCAGAGAAAAATACCTTTGACACCGAAATCGACTTTGATAAGACAAAATTGATTCTGCTTAATGGCGGAGATAGGCAATTTCGTGAATTTATTTACACGCCTTTGATTTATCAATATAATATGTCGTGGCTGAAATATTCTAGCGGTTATCAAAGCAAAGTTGATAACTTGTTAGCTTTTTCATATGTTTAATGTATAAAAAATGAATTTGAGTTGGATGATTTTTTATATGAAAATACCAAACGCATATGACATTTTTTCACGTTTCTTTTACAATCTCACGTAATATGGATTAACTTGACAATAAATGTTGTTGAAATAAACCTTAGGCAACCTATAAAGAGATCTAATAAAACTGTAACAACAGTAGGAAGAATAAGAAATACTTTTAAAAACCTGTATGAAAATGATTCCGATTTATTAATATGGTAATAAATATGAAAAATGGTACATATTTAACTAAAAAAACAATTTTTAATATAGATGTTATGCTGTATTTGAATCTGTAACTATCGATCACATAGCATTCATTGTAACTAAAATCGTAAATATTAAAACAGTATCTATTAAATAATGGAAAAGTTTTTTTTTCGTTCTCCACTTTACGTCCAAAATTGACATATTGCGTGTTGAGTGGCAGAACTCAACGCCATGCTATGTTTTGTGTACCATAGCGAAGAAATTAAAGTATTTTGAATATAATCATTCCCCCGAGTGCGAATTGAACCCACAACCAATCGTGATTACAACCAGACGTTGTCCCACGACGAAACATATGTGCAGTTCAAAATAATAATCAATGAAAAATAATTTTAGAAAACGTTCAAAACATCTCACTCTCTCTTTGTAAGGCTGAAACGACTACATGAAAGTAACACCGCAATACGATTAACACAAGACATCGTCGGCACTACAAAGGAGATACAATGCTTTGGTAAATCTTCTTATCCGAGAACTAGGTTGCAAGTGGCAACAGACAGGAAATACTTAATGGGTACTAGGAATATCGTCGAGATCTATTTTAGTTAACAATAAGGTATTATGCTCCTGGAAATTGGCTATTTTGTTGTTTCTGTTTTGTATTTTGTATTTGTTAAAATTAAAATTATTATTTTTTTACAACCTCACACATTTTCTTAGAGAGAGTCCCAATAAAATATATTTCATACGTATTTATGCCAGTAGTAGTTTTTTATAATGTAATAGTTATATGTATTCAACGTTTTTTAAAGTGTTATTCGCACACTAAGGAAATTGATCAAGACATATTTAGACGTATAAAAATTTGAACGCAGCGGGATTTGAACCCGCGCCTCTTGAAAACCGTTCAGGATCGCTTCGTTGGCTTGAACGGTTTTCAAGAGGAGCTGGTTCAAATCCCGCTGCGTTCAAAAAAAAATATTATATAGTCTTTATGTAATGGTAAATTAATTTATATGTTCAAATTTCCTCCAGAACACACCTTTAATTTTGTGTTAAAATGAAAAAGAAACTCCGAATTAACTATATCTATAAGTCTACAATTTGTTTTATTAGGACCTAGAATTTAGAATTTTTCCTTTATGCTATAAATATACTTGAAGACCTATGGATGATCTGAATCAATCTTTGAATTTTGACGCGTTTGACCAATATCGATATTATCGTTCACAAATTAATCAAACTTTCCCCAAGTTGCACGTAAGCCTTAATAAAATCAAAACTGTGAAATTCAATCAACTCTACAATATACTCTCAAACCTCATTAAAATTTTCTATTCACCATTATTGTAGTATGTAATTTTAATATGTAAACAAAATGTTATTATAAATGACCAACAATAAGTTTAGAAAAAAAACTAATATACGAGTAACTTCATTACAAAAACTTTTCAAAGAAGTTTAAAAATAATTGTACAATATTAAGATAAATATTGTACAATTATTTTGAACGCTACAATTCAATATTGTTATTTCTAAGCAAAGATTGTGGATGAAATAAAAAGAAATTAAATGCTAATGTAATATGAGAGGCCGTTGAATTAAATGCAATATATATTTTTCCACTTTACGTAAATACATTGAGACTAAAATTACACTCACTCCCACAGCTAGCTAAATTTTATTCTGTAGTATTGTTTCGACAATGTTAAGATGTTCCGCGATTATAAACGCCATAATATTATATTGGACGTAATATATAATTTATCTTTATTTATATTATATAAGACTAGTTAATGCCCGCAACTCTATTTACTTGATGACTTTATGATATACTATTTCCATATGCCATGTCGATTGAAACTTGAACCCAAAATTGTAATAACTTCCTTTAAAGTTGTCATTATCTTGTCTCTCAAACTGCCATTTCAAATGTTGCGGACAAATATGATTTCTTTATTCAGATTAACATTTTTCTTTTTCGTAACGAAAAAGGCCTAGTGACATTCCGTTCTCCGCATCTAGAAAAATTATAGATATTGTGTATTGAATGCTTAACGCCTCGTTTTAACCAGAAACACAAAGTGAAAACAATTTAAATATAACCATTCTGTCATGTGGAAATTACCATTATGGGCTTAATGTTGAATGATTTTCTCAACATAAAAAGCTTATCATAATGCGATATTTTTCTTACTTTTTGAAATTTAGTTGGCCAGCTACGGTTCTTCAATTAATTGTTTCTAATCTTTAACTTTTATAAGTCAACGTATAAAATTACTTTTATAGTAATAATATTAAAATAACCGCTTTTTACTTCCCCGCTCTGGTGACATGACCGTTGTGTTCCACCACTGAAAACACAATGTCTCGAATTCAGGCAGAAAGTGGAGAACTGAGAGTCTTGACAGTACAGTTCTCTCTGACTGCCCAGCTATGTGGGAAAAAGTATGAAGTTGTAAAAAAACTGAAGGTTTCATTATAAGAATAGGGATTCAAAATTCCATATCGTAATGCAAGAGGGTGAATTTAAATCAGCCTAAAAGCTCTTAACTCCTCGTCATGTCAAAAACAGCTTACACTTCGGCTACATACTAATTTTGCCAAAAAACTTGTTCTCAAACAACTGTGTTTAGTACGAAAAGAATATACAATTCAAAAAGAAACATAGTTAATGTTCAGCCTTTTTAACTTCTATATAGCAAAATATATATTTAGAAAACGTATAAAATTTTTAACGCAACGGGATTTGAAACCGTGCCTCTTGAAAATCGTTCAAGTGGTGTGACCGCTAAGCCATGCATATATATACTATATAGTTTGCACGTTCAATAGAATATTTGCCTTGTGTGAAAATAAAATCCAAGTTTTTCGTCATTATAGGCATTTTGATGTCAAAAATTATTAAAATAAAACGAAAAGTTACGTCTTGCATTTTCACCCCTTAAAAGATGGGAGCTGGTTACCATGACAATGATGGTATATAGCGCCCAAACATTCCCGGATTGTACTTAGAACTTATTACCATCACCTTGACCTAAGGTTATCCCTACTGCGTTCCCGTGGCCTCTGCTAGTGGTGGTCGAGAAGGAGCACCGTGAGGTTTTAGTGGGTATACGGAAGCCCTATCTGCCAGTCCAGAGTCCCACATAACCACGTCCAAGTCCCCATTCGGGCTGGTATACGTAAAGGAATTCCTCACGAAAATAAATAAATAAGGTTGTCCCTACTGTACTACTATGGTTAAAACTAACCTCTTAGAGATTTTATGTTCAGTTACCAATTCTATTCAATCCTAATGAAATTTATATATTTTGTGTGACTTTTTACTTTCATGTGGAATACAATAATATTATGACCCATAAACTAGTAAATAATATTTAACGATTCATAAAACTTTTTCCAGAAGCATAACACATGTCACTATAGAAGAAATTTAATATTTTTTGGCAAGTTAATGTATTAAGACTCTAAATAAGTATTTTATTGCACAATTTTTTTCGTATAAAATACAAATTATATACGATTATAATGCAACTGGAATGATCTATATAATTATCCCATGGCGGTTATGGATTCAATATTAATTTAAGTTATCGAGGCGCAGTAGAACAGTGCCTAACTGTAAACGCGATTGGTTGTGGGTTCATTTCCCACTCGGGGAAATAATTATATTTAAAATATTTTAATTTACCTAAGACAAACCGTGGCTTTGAGTTCAGCCACTAATGGATAGATGAAATAGTGGAAAGAACAATAAATATAAATAAATAAAAATAAATAACTAAATAAAGTTTATAAATAAATACTAATATATTATTTATAACAAATAAAATATTTTTAATTCATTATATATACATATATAAATGAAAACATCACTATTACAAGGCCCCGCATTATAATTGTTCTGATTTCGTCCGCATTCAATTTTAATCAACAAAGGGTTCTTTGACATTGGTATATTACTGACACAGAATATATACGTCATATGGAAGGTGAGTTACATTGTTCATTTCTTAATTAGCTTAAAAATGTAATTAAAATAAGTATATACATAATATATATGAATTATTAAATTTTTGAATAAGTATGAGGCAATCGACACAGCGTCTTGGTGTAGTTTGATCTGCACTCAGTAGAATGATTATATTGAAATTATTTTCATTTTCTCCTTTAGTAAGGCAAAACGCAGCTTTGAGTTCCGTCCCCCAACACGCAATATCTAAAATTCTGACATTACTAAGTTCTCTTTGTCTCCCAGCTATACAGTATCAAGCGTGAACAGCGTGTTAACAACAGTATCAGTTTCTTTGTACTTATAGTTAAAATAAGCTTTAAAGTGAAAGCTAAATAAACTTTCAGAGTTTAATAATTGGGTTAATCATAATTAGTGTACAAATCATTTATATGAAATATGAATTTAAAAACTAACTCTGTTATAGCTCTATATAAGTAAAAGAAAATGATGGGAAATTTTAACCATTTATCATAGTGGAAGTGCTCTGCGATGGCATGCGGCCTGTTTAGTTAGAATTAACCGTCTATGTCAGCGTGTGGACACTCGTGAGGATATCAAGCGCAATCAGCGGTGTCAAAGTCGCAAACACCATTCCCCACGGCTATATTGAGATTTATGGCACAAATACACGGAAACAACATTTTGAAACTTGTACCCGTAAATTATTTTAGCTTCATCTCCTGTTATTTTCAACTTGGATTTTATTTTGCGACGTAAATGTGAGCCGAAAGTAACTTAGTACAGTTTGTCATCGTCACAACTTTTACCTCCGTATATAAAATTACAAGGTATTTTTTACGGCTTTATAAAACGGATGGAACCTGCTTGTTCTCAAATTGGAAACTTTTTTTATGATGCTTAAGTGTTATAAAATATATTTTCTTTGCTTTAAAGCAAATATTGTGAGTGACTATTCGTTTTTATGACGCCGAGTTTTACAATAAAACTTCTCAAATGAATCAAGAATAAAAGTTGTTGTTTACACTCGTTTTACGCATGAATTGTAACCGTAGAAATGTTAACAAAAAGCTTTTTAGAGCTTCAAACCCGATTTTTATATTTTCACTGCTTTAGGTCACCACAGACAATATTTCACTAAGCAAGTGAACTTATATTATAAAAAGTATAATTTAAGAAACTTAAATATTAAAACTGTTATTGTAATATTCATGTTTTTTTTAATTTAGATTATGCAATACAATAATCATAGTAATTAAGATACTGTTTCACAAACAAACTTATCAATTTACGTGAAAATAAGCATTATTAGTTTTAAATACACTATTTGTTATGCTTACTTAGACGAAGTCACGGCCAGCAACTAGTGAAACAAATAAATAATTCAAACAGGGACCTTATACGACAGTCATTTACCAAAATGACTTGTACTCATTTTAAGTAGCCAGTATGATACCTCAGCACGATTTATTAGAACTTAGCTATATATTGTAATCATACTTAAACACAACCCTAGTTTTATTTGTCGTAAAGGCTTTTACAGCTTCCGATCGTTGCTTGGCCTCGCCTATAGCCAATAGACAGTAAAACCGTCTTTGTATTGAACCGATTTCAATGAAGAATTTCAACATATAGTTGATTCTTGTTTAGTGATCGCTTTCAGTCTTGATTTGGCTAGTGACCAATCTCTCTGCATCTTTACTAAATTACACTTAATGCTTTTTAAACATTTTTTTTAAAGTGACACTACAAATTCACAAACTAAGGAAATTGAAAAACATATTTTTAGAAAACGTATAAAAATTTGAACGCATCGGGATTTGAACCCGTGCCTCTTGAAAACTTACGACCTTGGAAACATTGGATGGTTTCCAAGGTCGTAAGGTTTCCAACAGGTCGTAAAGTTTTTATGTTTATCATGCTTTAAATTAGTTAAAAGGTTCAACTAAAATAATGTACGAGATCATATGTGGACAAGTTGGTTGTGGAAAGATTGGAAAATAAAATTTCGAATACTTTTTAAAGTGAAACGAAACGAGGTTATCCCACTACTGATGATAAGTTAATCTAGTAAATGGTGCAAATAATAAAGACAGGCTTCAATATACGATTAGATACATTACAATATCTATAATCTCAATTAATGAGCTTATAACTACTATTATATATAAAATCTATATAACTTGAAATTAACATATGTCGCATTCTAATACGCGAGACTCAAGTACATGGCTGGAAAAATCCCGCTATTTCCAGCATCACCGTGGAAAATGTGACTCTAGCCATTACATTTAAGCCATTGCATAAAAATTAAGGTGTTGCCAACATTAAATAAGAGAAATATATTTTTTAATATCTTTTAAAGTGTTATTCGCACACTTAGAAAATTAAAAAAGACATATTTAGAAAACATACAAAAATTTTAACGCAGCGGGATTTGAACCTGCGCCTCTTGAAAACTGTTCAAATTCTAGGTGTCTTTTTCAATTTCCTAAGAGAAAAATATTTTTATGACTAGCTGACTCTCTGATCTGATACGCCACTCAGCATACAAATTATCTAAACAGTTTGTTAGTGGAGAACTCTGTTACTATTTGACCTCTTTGAAAACAAACAGAAAAATAGTTATGTATGTATAATAATAAACATTTTTAACATTTTTTAAAGTGTGTTAATCACACACTTCGGAAATTGATAAACATCTTTTTAGAAAGCGTATAAAGATCTGAACGCAGCGGGATTTGAACCCGCGCCTCTTGGAAATCGTCCCGACCGCTAAGCCGTGCGGTCGACATCCAGCTCCGCTGAAATTCATATCCGCTTATTACAACTTATTTTCGTTGTTAGCATCTCTGTAGAGAGATTTTTACAAGCTTCTGCTACCCAAAGATTATTCTACAAACAATCGTTTGACAAGAGAGAATGCTATGTATTAAATATTCTTAACATTTTTTAAAGTATTAATCATACATTTAGTAAACTGAAAAACATATTTTAAGAAAACGTATAAAAATAATAAGCAGTTCTTTTAATCCAATCGTAGCCAACAAATATCTAACAATTACATCAAAGAATTTGTATACGGGAGCTGTTATTACTTTCTTTTGCGATTAATTTCACATAACCCAAGGAAATAAACATTGGCACTAACGTGACAAATTATAATAGTGGAATTACATATTTATTGCTACAAATGCGGTTAGGGGGGCCCATTCAAAAGATTGTACTAATGGCAGTGTGGCCCTCGCCCATAGAAAATGCCGTTTTGCTTATTACGTTTCCGATTTGATTTATTATGGTCAATGAACATTGTGTAGTAGGTTTTTGTAATTTCCTCTACAATTTTTTTATTTATCCAATTTAGCCAAATCATTTGTTTCAAATACCAAATATTATATACCCATATGAGGTTCTAATGAAAATTGTGAAAATACGTTATGGAACTTACTAGAGAAGAAAGTGTTGTCAATTTCCTAAGTGTACGATTAACACTTTAAAAAATGTTGCAAAATGAATAAACAAGTACATATTTTACTATAGAACAAAGTGTCTTGATACAAAATTCTCTCTAATTACCTCGCTACTTTAGATTAAACTAAAAGCTGCTTTTTATACATTTATTAATAAGCACGTAATAATAAAAAAAATATAATAAAAAATGAGCAAATGAGTATATTTTCCACGAACATTAGATGTATCAGTAACGTAATGAAAACAATTCAACGTATCGCTTTCTTTTACATTCCCATATCACTATTTTATACCAATTTAGAGACATTATGTCCAGAACTATCCTCCAAGGCTTTCTGTTGTTGGACCCGAAGTATCTAAAAGTATGTGCTAAATTCTTATCTGAGAATTGAACCAACTACCATTGCGTTAAGTTATGGCGTTTTGAAATTAAAATTATAATGCAAAATATTATTTGTTTGATTGATTATATTTTGTTTATTACTACCGTCTCCTTTGGGTAAGGGTATCCATTACTTATAATCGAACGTATCCAGAGATTTACGCCTGTGAATAAATAAACAAAAAAAAGATCAATTCGAATATGTTCTACGAGAGGTCTACGAGGTGTTGGTCCAGGGCTTCTAAAAACTTCCTTTGAGAAAATCATATTGTCAAATAGTACAAAAGTTATGAGCAAATTATGTTACAGGTAGGGAGGTCGCGGATACGATTTATATGATACTCATTAATAAATACGTGATACATATATACTAGCGACACGCTCGCGGCTTCGCCCGTGTGAACTATAGCTGTTTCCGGTTATAGCCATTTTCGGTGGCTTTTTCGTATGACAATGAAATTCTCAATAATGGGAGAAAAAGTGGCCTAAGTTCATCCCAAGACCCTTAAGTATCTCTATATAAAACTTCATCAGAATCGGTTAGCGGTTTAGTCGTGATGACATCACAGACAGACAAAGTTACTTTCACATTAATAATATTAGTATGGATATACAATTAAATGTGTGATAAAAAATGTTTTAAAATAACAGCTCCCTACATTAGATGTGAAATCATATAAATTATTTTTTTAAGTTGAAATGAAATTTAAAAAAATGTAAGTGTAGTTTTCTCATTATATCTTTGGTATTTTACAGGGCAGAAGGGTAAAATCTAGTATTATGACACTTCATCAATCAAGTTTATTTATTATTGCTTCTTCTCGGATACCAGTGTAGTCAGAATGAGCATTCCGATCTTCGCTTATCAAAGTCAGTTATTTTAATATAATAGGATTCAGTTACTTTAGTGTCAGTAACAATTATTAAAAGGAGAAAAAAAATTATGACCAAAAAATTTAATTTATTTCGAAAGATAAATAAAATAGACCTTTAAATCTTGATAACATCTGACATTATCAAAAGTTGTGATGAACTACAGCCGATTGTGTCCACTCAATAAAAGTTGAGATTAGATTGGTATCGATTTATTTCGTTTACGAATAATATACCTAACATTAATTAAGAAATTACCTTCATTATTTTACGAAGGTAATTTCTCATTTCTCGTTTTCAAAAAGAGAGTAATCTAATAAATCTTTGGTTAATGCGATTTTTACACATTTTGAAATGAAACTATTTTTAACTGGATTATTCGCGTGTATTATTAGTTTTCCGAAATATACATTAGAAATCCCGACGTTTCGAAAACCTTACAGTAGTCCTAGGTCACGTTAGATTGAGGTGTTGGTGATTCAATACGTAATATCTATAAATTAACGAAAGAGAACAAGGTTTCAATCTCCTAGGTTCTCTCCCTATGCAATAAGTCTAATTAAATTATTTCCATCATTGTAATAAATTCAAGTACGAAACTGAAAGAATATTGTTTTTAAAAAAACAAAATTTGAAATTTGTTTTAAAAAAAACAACATAATAATGCAAAAAGGCACTTCAGCTAACACTTTGTGTCATAATTTAGATTCTAAAATTAATATTCTAGTTTTAATGAACACCGACCTTTTTTCATGTTACGTCAATAAAATATGAAAATAACTAACCAATAAAATTCTATTCCAACAGAGTAAACCATGAAAATAAAATGTAAAATGGCTTGTCACAGGTTGGCACGTTTGAGCGAATGGAATGTCGTTTCATTGCGCGCCACTTTGACGCGTCACTTCCTGCTGATTGCTGCATTTGAATTTTTAAAACCGGATATTGTACAAACAGACTACGTAATTTTAATATTTGATAGATTCACAGAATTTACTAAACTGAAATCACCGTTTGATGTGATAACGTGAAGAGATTACGATACAGAATTTGCAATACTCGGAAATTGTACTTGAATTTGGTCTTGATATATATAGTGTTTCGGAACATTGCGCCTAACAGCTATGTTGAAATATTAATGATATTAGGATTTAAGCCTTCACACATAACTCATAGTTTATCAGTCAGCCACATACTAACCGAGACAAGAAAACCTCTACGTAATGTGACCATCAATGATACAAGACAGTTTTACTAATTAATACACGGCTTATACTTTATTTATATTATTTTTTTAGCTTCATGCTTCAGCTTTTTATGTATAATATTAGAGGCAAAGAGAACCTGGTAACAAGACTATTTTGTCTATTTTCCACCCGATTCTGAGACATTGTGAATGCCAAAATTCAACGCTATGCTTTGTCTTATCACAAGAGCGGAGAAATGAAAATAATATAAGTACAATGTTTCCCCGATTGGAAATCGAACCCACAATCAACCGCTGTAATAGCGAATGCTTCAAACGCTTTACCACTGCACCACGATGATTTCATAATATTTTTACCTTCCTTTTCGGTTATTATTATAACAATAACTGTTAGATATTTAAAAGAAAACCTTTTCTTTCGAGCTTGACTTTCTCATATAGCAGATTAGACAGGAAAAACTAAGTGTGTATTGCAGTCTCGATCTGCGCTTAATTTCAAGACATGAGGAGCACTAGGCTTACCAGAGCGGCTGAATAAAACAATTTTAATAATATTCCCAGAACGTATTTCCAACTTACTACACTTGTACAGTCAAGCACTGCCCCACTGTGACACAATAGAAAATTATTGATTCTAGAGGTATATATAATTGAATTAAAATAATTTTCCAATACAATTCACATTATTTGAATGGACAAAGTTTGTAAGCTCTGTGTTATCCTGTTCCACAAGGCACGGTTGGAATAACGAATCATGCACTTAACTTCTCATAAATCAGAATAGCAGCGACTCCAAGATTTAAGACTCAAATCTTTACTACTTCATATACTTTAAGACTTCACATCGTTTAGCTTTTAAGGTTAAAAAAGCTATAAAAAGCTAGGACACTGGTCTCTCATATGATTTGATTTATTATTTTACTGAAAGTTGCTGTATTTTTTAAATGATTTCTTTAGTTTTTACTAAATGTTATAATGGTAATATTATATCATTATATTCTTGGGCGGTTGACAATAGTCGCGGATTCAAGTTCCGCTAAGTTCAAATTTGTATACGGTCTTTAATATTTTCTTCTTAACTATGTGAAGAAACCACTTAAAAAAATATGTTAATAAACCCCATCCTTCACTTCCAGCCTTTTTGTCTTTCTATCTAATTGATATCGCTTTTTGATCGTCTTTGATGGTTCATCTACACCACCGCTTTGTGTTCTATATTTATGAATATGTAAATTATTATAATAAAAGTAATTGATTTTTATTAATGAAACACTGATATTTTTGTTTCATTTCATAATTCGTATGAGGCGCACCGTGGCGCAGTGGGACAACGTCTGACTGTAAACTACTGGTTGTGTGTTTCTTTGGTGTGTGCGTGCGTGTGTGTGTGCGTGCGCGTGCGTGTATACGTGTGTGCGCGCGCGATAGTTTGTGTTACCACTCGGAGGAATGATGATATTTAAATTATTTTCAGGAACTCGCTCTGGTAAGACAAAACGTGATGTCGAATTCCGCTACTCAACACGCAATGTATTGAATTCCGGTGGAAAGTGGTATTATGCGGGAAAAAGCAGAATAAAATCTTTTATAAATTCAAATATTATCATAGATTTTTCACACATACTAGGCAACAACGACAGTCAGTTTCTTTCTAAACCTTACCTATTGTGATACATGGACATATTGCAGACTCAATATAAATATGAATAATACAGGATTTGAACTTTACACTTATGTCAAACGCATCCCTACTAGACCACAGTAACTTAAATTTCCTCATATATTTCTATTTAAACTTAACGCAATATAAATAAATTAAAATAAAACATTAATTTTATTATTAATATTCAAGTACTAAGATAATCGATCCATTAATAACAAAACCGCATCTTACTTTTTAAAAATGGGCACATTCCTTCACCATACTTATTTGAATTCTCATAATTCAAATAAGTATGGTGAAGGAATCTAATAATTATGAAATCTCGTAAGATTGAAAGAAATCTTGTAAGATTTTTAAAAATAATTTTTAAATGCCATTTACACATTTATGACATGTAAATCATTTAAAGAAAACGTATAAATATTTTAACGTAGCGGACAAGAACCCGCGCCTCTCGGAACAGCTCAAGACTAACATTTTTAACCAAATATCAATTTTACAACATTAAATAACTCCTTTTCGTTTATCAAATCATTTTCAATTCACAATTCATCAAATAGTAAACAAAATTTCAAAGTACATGCAAATGGGACGACAATTTCCACATTCACAGTATGAAAAATGCAGTGCTTCGTTGATAAACTGGTTTATTTATTATTTTTTAGTATCTCTCATGTTTCGTGGGAGAGCCAGTCGCTTCATTAGACGCCCGTCAGCATTCGCCTCACGTTTACCGAGCTTAATTTCGTTAACTATTTTGTGTCCAACCAAAATGAAATTTTCACAAGTTACTCCACTCTACATTTCGTTCTAATTTTCTTTCTTTCATTTTAACCACAAAATTGTAGAGCTACGGACAAATTAATTTTAGAAACGACGTTTTTATTAGCTTATCTAACTTTGGGCTGCAGTTTCCCGCGTACGATCTCATCTCGAGCTCCTTAAAGTGGGTTATTGAAATTCATCTGGAAAATTAACAGCTCGTTCACATTTAATTTTAAAGCTACGTTTAATTGAATGTACTGAATATTTATCTTTCTTTTGTTAATGATAGTAATTGTAAAAGTTACTGGCATTGAGATAATTTATTAACAATAGATTACATACTTATAAGTAGGCACATCAAAAGAGTTTTCATCTACAGTTAAAGAAAAATAAAGAAAAATCACCAATCTACACCACTAAGGCACCTTGCGTCAGCGTCTGAATAAGCTGTCAGAATAAACGCGGTGGTAGTGAGTTTGATCCCCACTCAGATAAATGAAAATATTTAAAGTTCCGCCGGCCAACATACAATGTCCTAAATTTGGGCAAAAAGCGGAAATGGAGTGTTATCACACTGTTCTATTTGCGTACCTTACTAAGAGGCATAGAATATAATATTTATATTACAAAATATAAGATATTTATACTAATGTAATAAAGCGGTAAAGTGGTTTGTTTGGTATGATCTTTGAAACTACAGAATGGATTTGAAATAGTACATGTGCTAAGCGCAGCCTTGAAGTAATACACATTTAAGTCACGGATCATATACTATTTAATAGCACGAGTGACATAAACCCGCGTATAATATTAAAACTATGGTGGAGGATACTATTACTATTTTAAAGGAAAACAAAAACTGCTACAACTAAATAATAATTGTTTTTTTTAACTATACAATTAACGTCAAAGCAGGTGAAACAATTGATATTGACATTATATCTTGCTGTAAATTTTCAATCTTCAAGTTACGGGTTGACATCGATTGAAAGGTTGGCGATTGCAAATATTGATATTTTTTTAATCTTCAAAATAAACAGTAAGAAAATATCTTAATTAAAATTATTTATTACAAAGGAAAGTATTTTCTTAACAATTCCAATTATTTGTTGATGCAATATTCTAATAGTTTAATTTATTAATGTATAATTAGTTTCGAGAAAAACACTTCAAATTCAATCAGGAAATATATTAATAAAAAAAATATTTATTAAAAAAGACATATTTAGAGAACGTATAAAAATTTAAACGCAGCGGGATTTGAACACGCACCTTTTGAAAACCGTTCAAGAGGCGCAGGTTCAAATCCCGCTGCGTTCAAATTTTTATACGTTTTCTAAATATGTATTTTCCAATTTTCTAAGTGTGTGAATAACATTTTAAAAAATGTAAAAAAATATTTTTTTTTTTAACAATATTTTCATTCAACACTAAAATGTCATTTATAATTTAATACCTTTAAACGTCAATTGTCATTCTCTCACTTTGTGTAAAAAAAGCCTTTTTAGGTCACGCAGAATACGGGCTTAGTTCACAGAGTGCTATAAAGTTCTTTTTGATACTGAGTTATGTGCTGAGTTCAATTATTATCAGCTATTTATTTTAATAAAGATTAACGGGGATTATTACCAGTTACTCAATTTGTCACTAGATGGATCTTATTTTGAGATCGACTCTGACATTGATTTTATCATTTTAATTCGTCAATAATATGTGTTATATTTTGTAATTTTCTTTTAATGTATACTAGTGTGGAGAATGAGATTTTTTTTAGTTTTAAATAGTGATAAATAAATTTTTCAATAAAATTATTTGTGTTTAAGGTTCGAGGGTTCTCAAGTGATGTATGTATGCACTACGAAAGTATTTTTGCATATTGTTACAATAAAAGGTACAAAAGGAGATATTTATATTTTAGTTTCTAACTCAATAAAGCAGTATTAATATTATAAAACGGAAAAGTAGGTTTACTTAAATTAACTTATCTGATTATTCTTTAAACTACCAAATGGATTTTTTGACTATTCTCCCGCTCCAGTTCCAGCTCTCATTCCCGCTCACTCATTCGCTTTCGCCAGATCAGCTAGTATTATAAAATATAACAAATTTAGAATCAAAAGATTTCTTCTTAATTATGTAGTCATCAAACATCAAAAAACATCAAAAAACGTCTTGGTCGACTATTATGTAAAAGGCAATTCGCTTCGACGATATATATGACATGTGTACTTGACGCCGTTATTAAACTAGTATAGTCATCCATCATACTGTAACAAATCAAAATCCATCTAAATTCAACACTAGTAACGGAATAGTGTGAAAACATTGTTGAAAATGTATTAAAAAATTATGATATTAGATTTTTGTTGACTTTTTTGTCAGCTACAGGCTTTTTCTTCATAGCATGACAAGCGGAGAGAATTTAGTATCGAGGCACTCCGTTCTCCACTTTTAACCTGGAACTCCTTGCTAGATTGGAGAAATTAAAAATTATCATCGAGTGGGGATCGAACACACGATAACAATGACCTGTCTGACCTGTATTAACAAATTTATAAAATTAAAGCACCTGATTGTAAATTTTTATCTGTCTATATGTCTATGTTTGTTCAAGCTAATCAGGAACGGCTAGACCGATCTTGAGGAGGCTTTCGCTGGCAAAGAGCTGACTTAATAAGGAGTTACTTAGACAACTATTATTTTAGAATTCCTCGCCGATGAAGTCGCGGGCACAGCTAGTAGAAAACCAATAATATTTTCTCATATACAGTCAAATTTTAATTTGTATGTTTTCCTTTATATATTACCCATATTTATGGGCAGAAACTGAACACTGTAAATAATTAAAGGTTCCGTTACCTGCTGTCAGAATGTAAACAACACAGTCGCTTAGTTCCGGAATATTTTAGTTTAAGTAATATCACATATGACAAATTCACTGTTACTTCCTCACAAAATAGAAATTAAAATGTGCGTGCTGTCGAAATATTGATTTCGCGTAAGTTGAGGATATTAAAAACATTTATTACTCAAGACTAAAAAGACGATAGAAATTGCCCTTACAACGACCACAATAAGCGGGGCGGAGCGGGAGCAGGAACGGAGTGGGAGCGAGGGCGGGAGCGGGAGCTGAGTGAGAGCGAAAGCGGGAGCGGGAACGAGAGCGAGAGTGGGAGTGGGAACAGGAGCGGGAGAATAGTTAAAAAATCCATTTGGTAGTTTAAAGAACTGTTTAAAGAAAAACCAGATTAGCTCATTTAAACAGTCCTACTTTTCCGTTTTATAATATTAATACTGCTTTATTGAACATCCGTATTGATTTTTTTGTCAATTGAATGACAGAATTGTATTTTTTTTTTATTTTCGCTGCTTCCGCAGGATAAATCTGGGATTAACCAAAGTTATGGGAAACACTTCTTCCTCCAAACCTACCTAACGACCTACCTTTGCCTACACATCTTTTAAGCTACATGGAAAATTTCTGTTATATAGAAATAACATCGGCAGACTTGAACTCACAACTATAGTCTGTAAAAATGAAATGAACAAACAAATTAACAAGCTCGTTAATACAAGCACATTTACTGTATAATATACGCGTAATGAATACGAAGCAAAATTAGAAAACATATTTTAATTAATTTTCTGTCTCGTAAGAATTCATTAAAGCTGTTTCGGAATTCACATTTAAATGTAATTTCTCTTTATGATCGACGCTGTAATGTGCGAACTTTTGAATATTGCCTGACGGTTTATTTCATACTTCTGTCTAACAGCTTTTGTACAGCAATCTAAGAATGAAACCTTCCGTAAATAGATTAGATATTATCATAAAAAGTTTCTGGGTCCGACATGTCTGTTATAAAAAACGTTGCAACAAAAAAAGTTGCTTCGGTTGATATAGAAAAATAACAACTCAAACTACACAGCACAGCAGTTTCTAAAAAAGCTAAAAAAAACGATTACCATTTGTGCACAATCAAAGTACCATGTTTTAATGAAAAACACTAAACTTAGAGTAGCCACTTGTCTATCGTCAATTGACATTTTATTTTACTCTGATTACTAGTCACTTTTATAAATATTAAGTTATCGACAATTGCCGTACGCGGTACAATCGATACCTAGTTTTGTTTTTGTATTTAAAGTTTATCTTAATATCATAACTGCGCGTGAACCTATCAAAACATAATGTCGATTCGACATTATGTTTTAACCTTCAAAAAGCGCGTATATTTTCTACCTTAAAGGCCGGCAACATCCCTGTAGCTCCTCTGGTGTTGCACATAATCTGATGAAAAACCGTAGAAGTCCAGCTAAACTAAAAGTATACAAAAGTATTCAACGTGATAAGAAGATATACTGTGGGTCGGGTCATTAAGTCCATTAAAACAAACTGAAGACAGCTACTAGTATTTAATACCTATCATACTTAGTTATTGGTAACATATTGTTATATCAAGTAAACAAACAATTATTTTATTCTTCATTTTTATTTATACATCAATAGCCTGTAGCTGTACGAGGTATAACGCCTCGCCTATAGCTTGTAATACATCTAACCTACGTACTTAAAAATAGATATTTGAATATTTTAAATATATATATATATATCCATTTCAAAATAGAGAATTCATCTTTTATCAACAATTTGCACTTTAGTGACAGAAACATTTTGGCACAGCTGCAACAAACAAAACTTGCAAATGAACTGCAACTCCACAAGTTTTATGACAGCATCCAGGCGACAAAACAAAGGAATGTGAACTTGTGAATACAATTTTATGTAAATAGCTTTATAGAGTGTAAAATTTATAATGTATATGTATATATTTACGAGTAATTCCTTGATTACATTTTTTTTTAGCTACACGCTAATGACAAAAGACTCTGCACATACATACATAAAAATGTGTATGTAATAACAAAAATAATGTTTTTAGATCAAATATTAAATGTGACGTCATAAATAAACAAAATTACAACACCATCACCACTGCCATTTGTTTTTCTTAGGTGCATTTTCTTATTATTAATTAGAAACTTAATATATTCTGAATAAAACTCTTTATTTGACGCAGGTTCGCAGGCAGGCGCAGGCGCAGTGAAAAGGTTCTCAATAAGAAAGGATTTGGTCGAAATTCCTACGAAAGAGGGAAAAGTTGAATATCGTTTTTTATAGTTCACGCAAACAAAGTTGCAGGGACAGCTCGTCATGTACAAAATAATGGTAATTGCAAATAAAAAATCTGAATGTATTTTATTTGTATATCAAATATGAGTAAATTAGTAATTCTCTACGTTTTTCATAATAGTTTTACATAACTTTTATATAGTTATAACTTATACAGACGAGGCAATCTAGATAGATCTAGATATATTCATGGTCTAACTACACATATTTCAAAATACACACTAAATAGGATTTTATACAACTCTACTATATCTTATGAACTGATAAAAATTTAATCTCTTCATACTCTTTACTTTCACGCATTTAACTATTAACATTATAATTTATAGCTAACTCCAAACAGGGATTTTCTTTTACTTCTACTATCTTTTCAAAATTATAAAACTATCAAAAAATACATATTGAAGTACACTTTGTTTTCTACTTATTAGAGATATCGTATACATAGTAAAAGTAAAAGTACCCACTCTATTTGACAAATCATAAAACCGAAAAAAATAAAGCAATTTTTTTTATTATTTTCACGCACAGGAATGGAATTCACTACCATATACCTATATATACCTATATATACCCAATACTCGGCAACTACGCAATCGCAATGACTAAGCAAGTTTTAAACCAAAAATTCTAAAACGCGTGTTTACGAGCGAGCAAATCATAAACATTTCCAAATTCTGTGTCAAGTAGTTTTAATTGTGCCGGGTCAAAGCTACAACTTCCATATTCAGCAGTGTCATAAAGGCTGTTTACACGGCATTCCTCTCATTAGTCGGCGTGCGAGCTGTTTTTGTAACGCCTTTTGTTGAGACAAATTAACTCCTTGGAGATATTTATTATGTTTGAGATATAATTAGCGTTGTTTTGTAGTGCTTGTCGCATATAAATATATACTATATTGAGGTAAAAGAGGAACATCTCAACTTGAATTAAATATGAAGACGTTCATTTAGACGCGAAATTAGACAATCCTAAATACTGTATATACCAATTGTAAAAGAAATAACAAGATAAATATATATAATGATTATATCCCTATATATATATATATATATATTATTTAAGCTAGCAGCTTCACGCTTTTTCCTGCATAGCAGTGTAGTCATTTAGAACCTAGTGTCAAGGAATTGCGTGTCTTAAATACCAGAGAGTCGAAATGAAAATATATAATCATTCAGTTGAAATCAAATGGACAACCAATTGTGACAATCAATTTCAATAATTCAGATATTTCAGATATTAATTAATTAAAAAAACACAGCGTATTAAATGATACTGCGAAGATTACAAATATTTTACATTTTATTCGTAGTGTCTCAATTATAATTGCTTACATATATGGTCATTGATGCTAAAGAATCACGTGCAAACCAATAATCAAATGATGTAGGTACGTATAGAACGAATTTAATATGAAAAATACTTTTCCACCGCACAAATAGAAAGAACATCTCGTAATTTCACCGCCAGAAGTTGAGGAAATAACATAAAATAAATCAATTACTTTGTAAAAAGCATTTTCCAAGTCAACCCGCCGCAGAAAGCTAAAATCCAACCCTATCTTTTGAAAAACATAAATATAAGATGTCCCTAAGGGCTCGAAAGGTCTACCAGGACATTATCCAAACTTCCCTTCGATTTCTAAAATTATTTTCGTTCAGATTAACGTTCCATAAACTTTATATACTTGTACTAACAGAAAATCTCGGAGCCGTAGTTCCCAGCAGTACTGGATTCCAAATTTCAAATATTAATATTTTCTGGCAAGAAATTGTATTGCAAGTAACACTTTTAATTAAATGTAAAATTTCCATCAAATATAAATAACGGTTATATACACCTGTTTTTTCAATCTCCACTAATAGTCATACATACTGTCGCCGCGCGTACTCGTATATAAATAAAACCAAAACATTATAAAACAAAATTACCTACTCAGTTATTTTTCTATATAAAATACTCTACAATCATATTATTTTAAAATATTTTACAAAGAAACTTATAAATGATATTCCTTTGTTATAAATATAGGTAGATTCAATATCGTGATATAACAATACTGGGCTGTTCTTTTTCTGTACTTTTTATTAGATTCTATAGACTCCAAAGCCTTACACTTTCGAGCTGACTTAAAACTTCTTTATAGTATCGCTAAAAATACAAGGTTTTTGTACTATGCTTATTGATTTCCAGTAGCATTCTTCATTTAGATATATACATATTTCATAGCTCCGGAAAGCATTTGAAAGGTTTTTAAAAACTTCCGCGTGGTATGTAATCATAATAATATTAATACCAAATGGTTTTTGTTCTACTATATTTTCCTACATTTACGGGGTTTAATTAACTTTTTTGTCTTATTTTCTATACTTTCTTGTACCTTTGAAATGTTCCAGTGAATTTCCACTGAAAATCCAGTATCCAGAGTTTGCTTAACGCGATTTCTGTTTATATTTAATTTGGTCAAGTCGGGGCGGTATAACATGCGCAGACGGTTGTACAGTGGTGCCTTTTTGTGCATTTATTTGATATCTATATATAGTATCTATATTATATCTAATAATAAGATGTACTCCATCTAAAGTTTTAACTCTGGAAAGTCTAACGTTAGCCTGCTAAAGGGCCTGCCCACATTCAGTAGAGACTGAATATAGAGGAGGCTGTATCGTGAAATGGTCAATGTATATTTGATGGCATACGATGCGCTGTCCTACTTATGAATGTACTTATGTCTTAGACAGTTGTTTTAAGTAATAAGTTAAGCATCTGTTACTAATAAGTTCCCATTTAAAGTTAGGTACATACTTTTAGGTTAGTAAAATATGTTTAGTAAAACATATATTTTTATATTCTTTGTTGCACTTAAAAAGAAAAAGAAAGAAAAAATACATGATAAACAAAACAAACAAACCACAAAAATATAAAAATTTAGGACAAAAATATATAAACAAAAACATATATATAAATAAATACATATATATATATAAAAATACTAAACATATAGAGTAACATAGATTTACTTGTACACATAAATACATACATGTCAAAGTTGAAAGTAGATTATTAAATTTTAATTTAAACTATTACCTAAAACTAAATGAATATAACTAAAAGAATTACAGTAATATAATATAAACACAAATATTTCAAGTATTTTTTAAGATAATCTATGAATTTTGAAGCATAAATCGCAACTTGTTGGTTGTTACAGGTGTCCAGAGACAACCAGACAGCAAGACGGCAATCGCGCTTGTGAGCAGGGCTGATGATGCTTGGGCAGGATCACTTCAAGGTTTTATAGCACCGCTGCCCGCCCTGCTGATCCTCGACCACCACACCGTGCACCCGGTGCCATTTATAAGTAACTAGCTGACGCTACGAACTCAGAATTACATAATTTGTTAAAATATTATACAAAATTACAGAAAACCAAAAATTCTCTCATTCTCGCAAGGGCATTCTCTACGAAAAAATACATAAACATATAATTTTCATGGTGGTTGCTTGGGAAAGGGCAGGGAAACTTAATTCTATAAGTTTCCAACAATTGGCCTTGCTATTTGTTTATTGTTATCGCAAATGCAGGGTAAATTGTAGACGCTTAAGATTTTAAGGTGATTTCGTTGGAATCATCGATATACGCGGCATCGGGACTTCTTCTTTGTATTTTCCCCTGATCATTGCCTCAATGGTATTAGTTTTTTCGCAGACAGTCTTGTTTCATTGCACAATCAAAGTTGATTAATGTTACACCGTATGATGATAGGTGCTACTTTTATTTGTTAATTGTGAGTATAATTTCAGGAATACTATTGAATTCAAAAACTCTTTGGGATAGCTGACTACGTCAGTAGTCAGGATGACTCCTAGTGTACACTAGGTTGATGATAAGGACTATCCCGGGACTCAGTTTAATTTCTCTAATCATTGCCGATTTATTCAAAATGAATGACATTATTGTCGTCAAATATTTATAGCTCGTTCAAAAACTTCCTTAGAAAGATAATATATATATATCTAAATATTTATCTAAAGACCAAATGACCGGCCAAACTAAATAAATAAATTATATACATCAATTATATATCGTTAAATCATGCACCTGCATTTTACTAATGCTATATTTTTTATTATTTAAAAATCTAAGCTATTTTTCTTGCTTAATATCTAATTAGGGAACTCTGTCTCGGTCGGTCTGGTACATACATGGGATGTGATAAGCAGTTAAATTATATGATAAGATTAGAAAAAAACATGAAGCCCTTAAAACATATAATAAAAAGTTTAGAGTACATATGTATCTCTGTAAGTCTTAATATGTAGGTCATAAATATCGCATTTGACATGTATATGAAAGATAGTGTTTGAATTGTGAGGGGGTAGAAAGTGGCTCTGAATGGTTCGTGTAAAATTGCGTACGATGCCGCTCGCCAGTTCCGTTTCCTTGTGTTATAATAAATTTTAAATTCATATAGTTCTTATAAAAAATTGTGAGTGTGTTGTTAGTATACTATTAGTGGGTCTTGATGTAGAAAATATATATACGCTGTATTCCGTTACCGATATAACTTGAGTTATTCGAGGTAAAAAATTGCTTTTCTGGTTATATTATATTATTATATCGATGTCTTATACAATTTCATTAGAGATCAAATCTCTTATCACACCTGTAGCTATAGAAAAAAAAATCACTTGAACTCTGCCGACTTTCATTGTGATATTTAATAAATTATTCCGATCATCGCCGTCATTGCCTTTGATCATTTTCTCTTCCCACAGCCAATCACCTCATATAATTTGCAAAAGAAATTCTCTATAGGGCGTATAGATTAGGGCAATTTACTATATATCATTTCTTCTAAGATAATGGCCCTCCCTTGGCGAAAGATAACGAACTTCGTGAATCGGTCTCGGCAAATTGTGAGGGTTACGTTTTAGAGTTCCGTACACAAATTGTAATGGAATATGTTAGTTTGTTCTATTTATAATGTTCATATCACATTATATAAATAACAATTTCTATTTTTGGTATTCTAACTGAAGCCCAAAATAAGATTTATTTATGTTGATTGAAATAAAATTACAAGATAAACTGAGCATCCACGTACTGCCATGGATGCAGGCAACTAAGAAATCGTTGGCGGTAGTTTAAGATAATAATTGTATCAAATGACAGAGAAATCATTCATCTCAGTCTACCTGTGACCACGGACTACTGTAAAGTGTTCTAAAATGTATTTTCGAATATACGTGATTAATCCAGTAAAATTACAAGACTTTCTTATCATACTTATAATTGTAATTTTTTTCAAGGAATTGCCTTAACGAGTCTTACGGGTAGGGCGATTTAGTAGAAATCGTTATTACCGAAAAGCCGTGTGTGTATGCAGTTTATGCAGATCATCACCACAAGACACCTTACGATCGGAGGATACTGTGAACCCAATACTACCACTAAAACCCAGCGGAAACCCTGTCTATCATCATGAGACGTCACAGGAATGGTTGCGCTTGCTATCACGCCACTTCAATAGACGGCCCGCCTATTGAAGACCACCATCGCCTTCAGGGTGCTCCGGGGTTTCTACCAGAGCACCCGCAGCCTCGGCCCGTATCGAGCCTACTACAAACAAGCGCCAATATTTACGTCCGTGAAATAGTACATCAAATACAGTATTACGAAGTATAATGATAATTAATTTTAACATGCGAAAGTATACCAAGCTATTTATTGCGATCTGAATTCAAATGTCACTCGCGCACGTGCTTTTGTTTTATATTTTTAAATTATTTTTGTATTATTTAAACATCTGTGTAATGTACAGGTACAATGGCAATGGAGTTTAATAGAGATATACGCATTTTAACTTTTTAGAAAGAGCATTATGAAAGCTCGTTATTCTATTATATATTTTTGAATTTGACGTTATTTGTTTATAATAGCGGCTTCAAGCTTTCATTGTGGATATACTTGTGATATGTGATACGATAGGAGTAAGTTTTATATTTATGTAATTGTATATTATACGAGTATGTAATTCTACATAATTTTTTTAAATTTATTGAAAACTGTGTTTACGAAACTTGTGTTGTGTTGTCGTAGCCAAACGAAATGCCCTTTATGCTCAGTGGCTCAATCAGCAAGAATTGAGTGTGAAATATAGCCCTGGAATAGCCGTGGTTTGGTTTTGACAGAGTTCCGTTCGTAAGATTTGCTTATTATTTATTTACCCAAGTACCGTATATCGAAAAAGCTCTCCTGACGTCTAATTGGATTTGAGAACCTTTTTTAGTTTTTATCTACAATTCGGCTTAGTTACTTAGTGTGTAATATTTATTTTGTTGCACATTATACAAGCTTTTGTTAAGTAATGTAATGTAATGTTAATGTTCTTTAATTATAGTTTATATGTAAGTTTTAATTTTTTATTACAAAAGTATCCGTAACAATTATATTGATTTTGTCAAACATAAGTGAATTGAGTATTCTTCAGGTTACATTTGTTCAGTTTTCGTGAAATATGAAACGAAGTAATTGGAGAAAATAAAAATTGAAGAAGTTATTATGATTATTTATAATCAAAATACTGAGGTTATTACATTATTTGTTCGTCGATCTCTATTAGAATATACTGATTGAGGTTCTAGATTTTTACTTTTAACTTTTAACTTTTTGATAGTGTTGAATTCCACATTAACTTTAATGATAAAAATAAATTTGAAACACTCACATTCTTTTTATTTGATTCATTTAATTTCAGTATTATTAATAATCTCTATTATATTTTTTTAACATTTTTTAAAGTGTGCGCATACTAAGGAAATTGAAAAAGACATATTTAGAAAACGTATAAAAATTTGAACGCAGCGGGATTTGAAACCGCGCCTCTTGAAAATTGTTCAAGCGCTCTGAATGCTAAGATATGCGTTCTACATCCAGCTACGCTGAAATTCTTATACGCTTATTACAACTTATATTTGTTGTTAGCATCTCTGTAAAGAGATTTTTACAAATTTCTGCTATCCAAAGATTATTTTACGAACAATCATTTGGCAAGAGAGAATGCTATTTATTAAATATATACTTTTTCAACATTTTTTAAGTGTTATGCGCACCACTTTCAAAATCTCTTTTATATGTATGTAGTTATATCATATTTATAGAGATCACTTCGAATAACCTTTATATATTTTTAATGGTTTTATTAAAATAACACACTGTAATAGTAATTAATGTTACGTACAATTAAAAAAAAGTTTTTTCTTTGTAATAATAATTATGGCAAAACTAAGTATTTATAATTGTATACAATTAAGGGTATTTTGTGTATATGTTTGTTCGTTAATGCCTTTTTAAAGGCTGAAAAATGTGAAATAGAATAAATCTGAATATCAAAAACAATTACAAAAACAAACCATTTACGGCATAATTTTTAACTGACATCCTTTTTTTCATGCGATTGATGTGCAAAAAAAAATGCAAAGAACATGGGTTTGGAGCTAAAAACCTTTAGTAATATGCATCGATTGTACTGTAACGCCCGATATGATTAATATTCTGGCAAGCCTCCATGTGGTACTGCTTACTACACATTTACTGTATACCATTGACAAAGTACCTTTGTAATGGGTAGTTGGTTTGTAAAATAACAATTTAGCAAAAAGCTTATCAGTTCACAAGCTTAATTTATGACAAAGTTCGATATAACTTGAAACGGCTTCAGCTGTCTGAAACGATTGAAGTTATAATACTAAATGAAGATTTATTTTTCTACTAATTAGACGATGAAGATGGGATGAGGTATATAATCTTTTTTGCAGAGCTATGGTACAGTTCTTTAAATAAATCATTAACACCTTTTACTATTTACGGTGGTGATGAAAATTGGAATGATCAATGAAGCCATTGTGGTGCAGTGAGACAGCGTTTTACTGTAAGAGCGATTGGTTTGTGGGTTCAATTCCCTCTCTGAGGCATGATTATATTTTAAATATTTTCATTTCTACGCTCTGGTACCTAACTCAAAGCACGGCATGGAGTTTTGCCATTCAATACGCAATGTCTCGATATAGGACGAAAAGTGGAGAACGGAGTGTCTTGACACTAATTTTTCTCTGTCTGAATAAAGTTACTATACGGGAAAAAACTTGAAGCTATGAAAGAATGACCAATATATGTAAATAAAACTCTTTTGTAACTGACTGACGACACACAAATACACGTAGAAACCTGAAACTTCGCTCGTATAGGGCTTAGAAAGTGTAGAAGAATATTAAGATAGGGTTTCCCAAAATACCAACGGCAATAAATAAAAACGAAATTACACGTTTATAAATAGAAATAGAATAATATGGAAAAATATATAAAACGGAAGCAAACATAGTCGTGGGTGACAACCAATTTATTAGTAAATATTTTTGCACACCTATTACATACTACTTTCTAAAGTTTCCCGTAACAATATCATACTAAAATTTATATTAAATTCAGCGTCCAAACTAGCTAATATAGAATGAAAAATGAATGCATTTAAATATCACAGCGTACCTAGACTATCTGCTAAGTGGTATAGTTTGGAACACAAGAGCGTTTCGTTGTAACGAGACAGTAAAAAGAGATTTTTACGGTGTAGGGGAGGGAGGCGTATATCCTTATTTGCGCTGTACAGTGTACGTGACCACAGCCTTGCATTTGATTTAACTAAAAGGATTTAAAAATGCTCGCCATTTTATACCGTAGGGGCGAATTTTGGTTTTGTTTTCGTATAGCGGTTGAAATCTTTATTTTCTACCTTAATCATGAAAATTTAAAATTTTAGTTGTTAATCGAATAGCATAAATATTTTTAAGTTATCTGTTCTCACCTCTGGGCTGCTGCATCCCAGTATAAGCTTGATCCATTTGATCGAATTCGAATCGTTAAGGACCCAATAATCTGTGAAAGACTTGACAGTTTGGCGTTGTGTAGGGACGTTTCATCTTTATGCGTTCTCTACCGCATTTATCATGACGAGTGTTCTAGGGAACTACTTGATTTAATTCCTGCTACTGAAATTTCCAACTGCACAGTACGAACCCAAATGAAATATCGTCCTCACAATCTGGATTCGTGGCACTCTACTTCTGTGCGGTTTCGTAGGAACTTCCTTCCGCGTGCCACTCAACTGTGAAATGGCGGCGGCCTACCAGCGGCAGTGATTCCAGGTCGATTCGACATGGATACTTTCAAAAAGCGCGTCTATTTCCACCTTAAAGGCCGGCAACATCCCTGTAGCTCTTCTGGTGGTACATGGGGTCGTGAATGGTTGTGATCACTTATCATCAGCTGGCTCGAACGCTCGTTTGCCTTGTCTATAGAATAAAAAAAAAAGAAATGTTATCATTAAATGGGAGGTATTTTGAGTGTTAATTGAGTTATTACCTTAAATAGACTAAGTGCATAATATTACGGTCTATCACTCGGCTTGTAGATGGTCATGATTTCTCTTCATGAATTGAAAAGCCTTAGATTATAATAATAAAATTGTTTAAATATTTAAAATAAAATTATTTTAAAAATAATTAAGTTAATTTCTAAAATGCTAATTATATTTTTAATAGAATAAACTTACATATTTTTTCTTAGCATTAGAATAAATTTGGGCAAAACATGGACGTCGAGTTTTTATTTGGTACTTTTACTACTTACCACACATTTTCCCGCATTGGAGGGTAGTTAGAGAGAACATAGTGTCCGTAGTCCGTTTTCAACTTTCCGTCCAAATTTGTTATAATCATTTCACTGAGTGGGAATCAAACCCACAACCAATTGCATTAACAGTCAGAGTCGCTGTTTTTTGAATTTATCACAAAAATATTAATTACTTTTAAGCCTACGACTATTGAAATAGTACATCAATCTCACTAAGGCGCTCTTCGCTAGTAATTGTTCATAAAAAACTTTTAATTTGGAAACTTTTCTCGGATAAATAATGGCCCGTAAAAATTGGGTTTAGAGCTATTGATGAGTTCTGGTAACTTCTTAATACCATTTGCGTGACCTATTAAGATCATAGTTTCAGATTTTATGCCTATATAAATAGATATATATAAGAATAAAATCTGAAATTTTAATATATATATATATATATATAAAAGTTATTTTTTCTGTAAATATAATGACAGACTATAAAACACTCCATAGTCATCCAACTTACTTAATCTGAATGTATATTAAGTCTAGACATATTAATAACGATAATTATTACTTTTTTAATTAAACAAGGCTATTGTGGTGCAGTGTCAGTCTGGCTGTAAACGGGATAGTTTGTAGATTCGATTCCCACACGGAATAAAGTTTTTTTTATTCCATAGACAAGGCAATCGACTCGTTCGGGTCACCTGATGGTAAGTGATCACCGCCGTCCACGACCCCGTCTAAGACCAGATGAGCTACAGGGATGTTGCCGGCCTTTAGTTTTATTATATTTAAATTATTTTTCTCCTATTAATCTCCGCTCTGGTAAGATAAAAAGCGCGGCGTTGTGCTGCACCATTGGGGAATGAGAACTCAATGCCGTTAGCCGTCTGGATTTCGGGCAGAAAGAGGAGAACGGAATGTTAAGACGCTAGGCTTTTTCTAACTACCCTGCTGTGCGGAAAAGAACGTGAAATGTTTTATTTAACTTACTTATTTAACTTTATTATGATGATTTTGTCACCGAACGTCCATAGTCAGCAAACTTACTTAATCTAAATTCATATTAAGTCTACACATGTCAATAAGGGTAGTTATTACTGTTTTTATTAAATGAGGCCATCTAGGTGCAGTGGCACAGCGTCAGCGACAGGGATTGCTTGTAGGTTCGATTACCACTCGGGGTAATGATTCTTTCTCCCCTCTCGTACCTAAGACTGTCTCTCACTCTCGTGTCCATTTCGGGCGGAAAGTGGAGAACTGAGTGTTTTGATACTAGGTTTTCTTTGCCTACCTTACTATATATAATCGGGATAAAGCTCAGAACCAGAAAAATCATATCGTCCCTTAGCTCACAACACTGCTTTTGTAATTTTCCCGAAATTAGAAGTCAGAAAAACTACTTGTTTAAAATAAACTAGGTTTTATGTGTAGTTACTTGATATGTATGTTGTATCTTGACTTGACGTATTAAGTAACAACACATGAAACCTAGTTTATTTTAAATAAATAGATTTTACTGTCTCCTGTAAAGTTCATGAAAATGACATGAACGGTGTTATTTGCTAAGGGACGATATGGGTAATCGTGTAACAATTAGTCAAGATAATATATTATTAATTATAAAAGATAATATAAAATAATTAAAGATATTTTTACTTACAAAGAAAGCTAAAATGTTTGAGATAAAATTATACAAATTTTATCATAATATGTGATTTTTTCCTATAACTTACTTATGTCATGACAAATGGCATGGCTTTAGATCAATTTATTGTAAAACAGACGTTTTATTTAATACAAAGTTCACATGGTTTTATTAAATTATATATATATATATATATTTAAATAGTTTAAAAGTGCTATTCGTTGGGTAGCAGAAATTTGTAAAAATCTCTACCGTTCTTAAGAAATATGTAAAAATCACTTCGATTCTAACAACAAAAATTAGTTGTAATAAACGTATAAGAATTTTACATAGCCGTATGTAGAATGCATAGCTTAGCGGTCAGACCGCTTTTACGGTTTTCAAGAGTGTGGTTTCAAATCCTGCTACGTTCAAATATTCATCACTTTTCTGAAAATGTTTTGTAAAGCAATTTAAAATTTCAAAAGAACTTGTGACTATTGAATCTATATTTTATAATTAAAGAAAAACATATTTAAAGTTACCGTAACCTACAATAGACGGTTTCACCTCTTAACGTAAGTTTTGACAGTCGAGTACCCTAAATTCTGCTACTGTGAAATATGGTTAAAACCCAAAAGTTTAGAAGAGACGAATGCTGAAACTTTCATACTTGTAGCTTTCAGTTCGAACCTCCGCCATATACTAAATCATTAGTTCTTAGGACACGTAGGATTAACTTATGTATTTTATGGACCAATAGAATACACTATTTTACTGTTTCATATAAATATGAAAATAAATGTAAAAATGAGTACTAAGTCCATATGGCTTATTCATTGAAACAATGTGAATTTTGTATTAAATGAAATGTCTGTTTTACAATAAATTTATAATCTAAAGCCATGCTATTTGTCATGATAAAAGTAAGTTATAGGAAAAACAATCATATATTGTCATAAAATTTGTATATTTATAAATATTTATTTTAAAGTTGTTTTCAGACTGTACGTTTGTATAAATATGTCTCAAATGTGTTGTAAAGGTATCATAATATGTATGTATGTACGTATGTATATAATGTTTTTAATTTAATGGAAATTTAAAGCAACAAAATACGACGACTCTCCTGCTACGACTATGCTGATATGCAGGAAAAAGTGTGAAGTCGAGAGAAATAAGTACAATTAGATTAAACTAAAGGCATGAATATAAAAAGTCATTGTAAAATAATAAAAAAAATATAATAAAATAAAATCACGAAAATGCCAATACAGCAGGTAAATAAAATACATGAATAATAATTTAATAATTTATTAATTCGTAAAACTCAACAGTAATTCACAAAAAAAAAAACAATAAATTATTATAATGAGATTCATGCAACTTTATATAAATAAACTTAGTATGGCACAATGTTTGGTACTCGTGTGTTAATGTTAAAAATATAGAAATAGCAAGTACAAGCTACATTGTAAGAATGAACTTAATGCGTATTTTTGGGGAAAAATACGTGAAGCATCACCCTACACTTTATATACATAAAATAACTAAACACAAAAATATTGAAAAGTTATTTAAAAATAATATTATTTTTTTTAATTATTTCATTAACAAAAGTCAGTTAAATTACATTAACTAGATGTATCCGATTGAGCTGAAATATTCCGTATAGACTTAACTTAGATGTGTTTTAGTTAAGTTATAAATAAGTTATATATTATAGAAAATTAACGAATTTATATAGTTTTGTTAAAAAGGCTGATTGATTTATCAAAGCTGAGACTGTTTAAATATTCAATACACTTTATATTTTCAAATTTGAGACAGATACATAAGACGAGGCTATGAAAGAATGAAGAAAATGATTAGATATCCACATAATTACAACACGTAACGATTAATAAAATTGTTTTAAATATACGTTAATGTAAAAATATATCTTTTAGTCAGAAGTATCAATATACAATAATATAATTTTAGTGAATCGATTTCGAATTTTAAATAATATCAATGTTTATTCGATCATTGTTAACTTAAATGTAATCTAATTTCAATATTTATTATACTATTTAATCTTAATCCTCAGTTCCAGTAATCCATTGGAGGTATTTGAAAGATCTCGACTGGACAGGTGGGGCTCTGGACTCTACGCGTGGCCGTGATTGTGGGTACGGTGGTACATTCTCTCTGAAAACATAATTTGATGCAAATGTTGAGCATAGTTTAATATATTATGTATTTAATAATATTCAAATATGACATCTAAATTTATTTACTTTGTTCCGAGAGTAATTAAGCCCCCGAGTATTGTATTTTAGTTATAACATATTCCAATGGTGAGTAATTTACAAAATACTTATTTAAAATATACTATTGTTTGCATTAGCATCAAGCTTACCAGACCTGACAAATGCCAGCTTTAGAAATTCTAATAATTTTAATTACAATTGAAAAGCCATTTGCCGTTCTTTTTAAAGTTAGTATAAAGTATTTATTTTTACCTAGGTTCAGCAGAAGCACGAGCGTGGTATACCGGCACGTTCGGGCTATGATAAGTTCTCGAATGAATATTCGGGTTCAAAGTGTGGCTTTGTACCGGTGGATGTTCCGAAGCCAGTGGAGATTGATAATTGTTTGGATTGTACCTATCCACTGATACACCTCTGGGCCTTTCTTGTATGGTGTCCACATTGCTCTTAATATATGAGCTCTGTGGTCGTCCGCGTCCCAAAGTATTAGTTTGTTGCGCCTTTGACCCGATATACTCCGGCTCGTAGCTTCTTTCTCGCCATGTGCGAGGTCTTAAAGTCTGCGTCCAACTAGGTTGCACTATTGCTGTATACTCTGTTGGTGCATTGTATTTTAGATCTTCCTCCCAAGGTGGACTCACCGACGACTTTTGATACTGATTACTTATTTCGGTTGTCTTCTCTGTAAATTCCCTCAATTCTTTTCGCCATTGCGGTTCAACTACTTCAGCTGGCTCATTATTGTCATAATAGAATTGGGGGGATGAGTCTGGTTGCGGCTGTAACTTTGTTTCGCTTGGTATGTAAGTTGACTCCGGTACAGATATGTAACGTCGTTCATATTCGCTGTAATAAGTTTTCCTACCGGGCAGCTTAGAATTATCACTAGCAGTCACTGGCTTAACAAACGACTGATTTGGCGCTGGAGGGATGTAGGCAGTAGGCACGTTTCTAGAAAATTTACTGGCAGGCTTAGGAGTCCACGATTGGTTAGGGTTGGGCGTAAATTGTACAAAAGATGGTGCGGGTTGATAGTAATTATGGTTTTCAGGTACGTAACTAGAATCTTGTTCCCACGGAGGTGGCACATAAGACGAACAGAATTGTCCTGATTTCTGATAATCTGTTGTATCTCTTTTAAGAGAAGAATATTGACTTGGTTGAACGGGAGGAGCTAAAGGAACTGGTTTTGAATCAAAGTTGCTGCTTGGCCAGCTTGCGTTTGGAGTATAGTTCGTGTATGAATTTTGTTGATAATCATTTGAACTTCTATACTGACTTTGTAAATTACTTTCCACGTATGGCTGAAATTCTGGCTTAGGTTTTGAATATTGAGGATGCGTGTAACTCTGATACTGTGGTTCTGGATTTTGAATTTGTATTTGAGGTTGTGGTTGATGGTATGATTGTCCTAATTGTTGACTAGGCAAAATTGGAATTGATGATGACACTACACTAGAAATGTTATTTTCTCTGTTAATCTGATTATACCATTGTTGATTTTTAGATATTGCACTTGGTTTTACATTACTCACTGTCAAAACCTCTGACTGGGGCTCACTCCATTGATTCTGTTCGTAGCTCTGATTATTATATTGGTAATTATTTTGATAAATGTCAGAAGTATTTACTTGACGATCCACGCTTATTCTATCTAGCAACAAACTATGACGTCTTTCGGTTTGTGGTTCTGGTGGGTAAACTGGTGGATAAGGCCTCGATAGTGGTTGAGGAGTTGAAAGAGCTCTATCGTCGTTCGATGAAAAGAATGTTTTCAATGTTGGTGCTGACTGTTGTGTTTGTTCATATGCATGGTCGAGTATTTTTGTAGTTCGATTTACTGTAACTATGTTTTCTATTTTATTGTATTCAGTTTGCCTACTCAAAGCACCACTCGGTTTATCTGTAGTAGTGCTAATTATTTCTGTATGCGACTTCTTTATTATTTCTTGTGCTGGTCCAATTGGCTTGATTTCAATATCTTCTACTTTGTCTAAAGGTACTGATGGTTCCCTAAAAGATACTCTTGGTTCACTTTGCACTTTAATTTCATGCACTATTTCTTCTTTGTTTTCCTGTTTCTCAATGTCTCTATTGATTTCAGGATGTACCGGTTTTTCTTCCACATGTTTATTAAGATTTTCGATTTCTTGTTCTTCACTTTTGGCTTCAGCATTTTTCGGCTCTTCTATTTTAATATCTGATTTGCTTTCCACAACCTCTTCTGATATTTTTTCTTTTCTCTCAGTGTCTTCGGCTTCTTCAAATTCTTCTTCAACTTCTTCCTCGACCTCTTCAACGATATCTTCTTCAACAGGTTGCTTTACTTCCTCTTGAACAACGTTTTGTTCTTCTACTTCTGGCTTGATTATATCAATATCATTTTCTGCCGTTTCTTCTCTTTGATTTTGTGTAGAATTTTCAAGTTCTATATCTTTTTCATCATCTTCTTTTTCTTCTTCTTCTTCTTCGTCTTCTACTACTTCTTCTTGTTGATTTTCGTCATCTTTTTCAATAATATTACCGCTGTCCACTGCTGTTTTTTCAGGCTTTCTAAGAATAATTACTTCATCGACTACCACATCACCTCCATCTTCATCTTCTTCCTCCTCGATTTCTTCTTCGATTTCTTCTTCAGAGTCGTCCTGTGTTGATTGTACTATAACCACTTTTTTAGTTGTACTAGATTCTAGTTTCTCTTCACCAGTAATGATATGTCCGTTCAATTTTGTATCAGTCTTAACGTCCTTACTTACTATATCTTCACTATTTTCTTCTTTTACTTCACTATTTACTTTGGTGTTTTCTTCGACATCTTCAACTTCACTTATGTTTTCTTCAATAACCACATCTTCATATGTTTCGTCTTCTTGTTCTTCAATTTCTTGAATTTTTTCTTGAGGATCTTTTGGTATTGTTGTAGTTTCTGTCTTTGTTGTGATCTCTGATTTACCATCTATTGTAGTTTTTGTAGTTGTTGTTTTGGTTTCTTCAATAGTTCCATCAGGTAGGATTTTCTTTGAAATTTCCACTTTCGTCTCAGTCTTCGCTGATGATTTCGTTGGAAGCTTGATCACTACATCTGTTTCAGCGTCACCATTTTCATTAGTTTTGTTTTCGCTTTTGGACTGTTTCTGAATAACTTTAACTTCTTTCTGAAAGATGTAAAATTATTTTATAAGTTCATTTTTGTGTATTAACATTTTAAAGAAATAGATTTTTAAAAGCGAAAATGTTTTGATTAGTGACACGCTTTCAACTACACAACTACTAATTATAATACTCATAAAAATATTAAATATTTATAATTATATATTAGTACGTAAATACGAATAAAGTTAAGAAGACTCACGATAATTATTAGAGCATTCTTTTATTCTTTAATTTTGTAGAGTAAATATGTATAACATAGAATATAAACAGACATATAGATATAAATATAGTAAGTGTACAGTAATTTCAAATCGACCTGTTCGTAAGTATTTGTTGCATCTGTATCTTGCAATGATGATGCTAATGTAACTGGAACACTTCTGATATCAATATCATTTTTTGTTAAAATATTCATACTTTTCTCGATTGGAATTGAATCATATTCGAATATGTCTTTCAGTTCATTGTACTTCCTTCCTATAACTTTTATTTCTCCTTTTGGTACCGTTTGACACACTTCAACATCACAACATTTTTGAGGCAGTAAAATATCTCTATTATCATAACTTCCGTAGTTAGCGGGTCCATGTAGTAGATGGTTATTAGAAAATTTGGTTGAAGCTGGTCTCTTATCAACATTGCTATTATTATAAGTCGCATTTGTACCACCAATGTATGGCGATAATTTCTCTACTTCCTTCCACGAATCAGTAATAAACTTATCATCGGTCTCGTGTGTAGATGAAGGTGGAGCAAAATAAGAAGGAGTTTCTTTTACTGGATTTGGATTACTTCTTGTTCTCAGCAAGGACTTTGGGTTTGCTGGAAGTTGAAATGTTGGGAAAACTTGTACTGGTAAACAATTAAAATTCAGTAAGGTATTTGACGTGGCTGATGGCGGAGGAGATTGTATCGTATGCGCAGGAGTTTCTGGTACACCTTGGTTCATTGCATTTCGCATTAAACGTTTAGCCATCCGCTCTGACTTAATTTCTGAAAGATCTAGGCCTCCTGGGGTATATGTGAAGGGCTTACGCTCCTTATTCATGGCTCCATATAAAGCTGAAGGGGGATTCATCGTGCTGAAATAATATTACAGAATATTATTATATGTAATTAACTTTTTGTGATTAACTTATCTCATCAAAACGACTGTAGCTAGTAAGCTATTTGGCAAATTGACAATAATAATAAAGTTAATATAATATACTTACGGACGTTAATTGTAATTTATTACAACTATTTAATATTTTACAACAACATGTATTTGGAGATATTCAATTACACAGAAACATTTTCACTTTTCGACCAATTCACAATTTATCAATTTTCACATCACTTAGTTCAAAAAATATATTTTCACGATACACAAGTTATCTGGTCTTAGCAGTTAAATATAGATCAATTTTTAAATGACCCAGTGAATTCGAATCCGATGGTTATGCGCGCGGTCGGCGCGTGCGCCGCCTGCCGCCTACTGCCGTCTGCTCGCTACCGCCATGTATTTTGGTCGCGACCCCAATAACGGCCGCCTCGTCTACAATTTGTCTTAAGCGAATCGACACAAAGCATGGTTACTTCCGAGCGGTTATTATACACAGTTTTCCATGTCTCCGCTTCCATCAGTAAGTGTTGAAATTTCTTTGACGCTTATTGGTACTTCAATAGATAATGTTCAGCATTTTAAAATAGAGTTTATTACGTATGTTTTAATTAAGAGTACTCTCGGATGTACGTTTGTGCTTTTTTTAGGGTAGAGTAGGGTAGGGGAGGGTAATCCGAGAGAACCTAGTGTCAAGACACTCGGTTCTCCACTTTCCGCCTGAAATCGACATTGCACGTTGAATGGTGGAACTAAACGCCGCACTTTATCTTAGGTACCAGAGCGGAGTAATGTAAATATTTTTAAAATAATAACTCTCCGTTTGGGAATCGAACCTACAACCGCAATTGCATTAACAGTCAAACACTTTTCCACTGCGCGACGATGGGCTCTTAGTGCTATTAACTTTGAGAATGTATTGTAAACTGAACAAACATGTGAAATATAGCTTTTACGTGTGCAGTACAGATTTATATGTTGGATTTATAAAACAGAAATCTGTCTTATTATTACATTGCACGTTTTGCATTGCAAGAAGGTTTATAAAATTTAAAGAATTTAACAAAATAAGAATAACATATTTTGGAACCCAATATATATAGTTATTATATAGTATAGTATATTTAGAGAACGTATAAAGAAATTTTTAAAAATGTATAAGAATTTCGACGTAAGCGGAAGTAGAACCCTAACTAGCGATCAGAGCGATAGAACGGGTTTCAATAGGCGCGGGTTCAAATCCCGCTGCGTTTAAATTTTTATACGTTCTCTAAATATAACACGTGTGAGAATAACACTTTTAGAAAATGCTAAAAATATTATATACTTGTACATTATTATATTATATTGTTTTATTTATTGGTAAAATATACTTTTATTAAGAAAAAACATGTATTTCTTATTTCCGATTGTCAGCGAAAATGGATCTATTCACTTTTACACATTCAAATCCTTTATAAAAAAATAGATAATAATGTATACTTGATCACTAACTCATCTTACGATGAGTACTATCAAAAAAAACTAAAAAAATATAAATAACTTATCCATCCGAGTGGCATTCGAACCCGCTGCCATCACGCTAGAACTATACTTATAATATTTATATTATAACATTAATTATGTTATTAAATTTATATAAGCTTAAGCTTTTAATTTTTACGGAATGTTAATGTTAATTAATACTAAGTTCAACTCAACAGTTTTATAAGCTGAGTATCATGAAAAAAGTAATTACAATCTTTTAAATGAATCTTTTTATTTTATGCTTTTATTATTTAACTGCTTACATTTTTTGCTTTTTAATTGTATATAAAGTATTACAGAACCTACTATTCTATCTTAAATTTAAAATTATGTTGGTAACTATTATGGTATTTGTAGGCAGGTCGTTACTCTCACTCGTATTTTCACTTCTTATTTATTTACTTAACTTCAACAGAAACTATTGAAATGTTAATATATTTGATAAATCTGGCTGAAATCACTTTTTAGCTAATAATCTTGTATGTAATTTACACATACAAGATTCGCACACTTAAATAATTCACACACGTTCAACGCATGGCTTAGTGGTCAGACGCTTGGACGGTTTCGAAGAGACGCGGGATCGAATCCTGCTGCGTACTTACTTTTATTTCAGTTTTCGTTGACTCTGATTTGGACGACATTCTGCAAAAAAAGATCAAAATTAAAAATGTAATAAATACTCTTAAAAGTTACGTCAATATAAAAATAATATATCTTTTTTTTATTAAGGATGGATAAGGATAAGCATTAAGGATGTATAAGGGGTTACGTAATAATGTTATTTAAATAATATTTTATTTTATTACTAAAACTATACCAATTGTTTTCTACAAACGTCTACAAATTTGTACTAACTGGCATCTATTGTATATATAACGGGGTTGGAAGAAAACAATTCTACACAGAGCCACTATAGGCATACGTTTGTTGTTATAACAAAGGCTTTTAAACTTTGTATTACCGAGTGGGAATGCATCCTACTAAGAACGCGTATAAACAGTCGCAGGTGTATAATATAAAATACTAGGTATATTAAAACAATGAATTAATTTTATTTTTCATACTATATTAGTGTATGATATAACGTACAATCATTAAAGCCACATATTGTTTTTAAATTAAATATAAATCAGCACAATACAATATTATCGGAATAACGTTTAATTAAATTAAGCAAAGCCTTTATTTGACGCTTTTCATGCATAATTAATCTGATATTTTGGACCAAACATCATTATAACAGCATAAAATCTTCATGAAAATTGTTTATATGTTGACATTGCGTAGTAAATTTCCGTAAACCGTTAAGCGCTTATAAAAATATTTTTTTTATATATAGATACAGTAATATTAGTAACTAGCGACCTGATCGCGCCCGCGTTCTCATTTAAACCATAAACTTAGTTTAAATTTATAATTTAAATGGCTGGTACTTATTTGTTTATGAACTGATTGAAATGAAATAAATACTAAATGTTAAGGCACGCTTACCAAAATACAATAATTAGAAATTGCATTTGAATCAGTTAAGCCGTTTCTGAGATTAGCGTGCACAAACAAAAAGATAAACAGAAAACAAAATTAAAAATGAACAATCGAGTAAAAATTGTTTTGGGTTCTATAACATCCATAAATGCCCTTAATTATATTCTTCCATATATCTTATATCTTACATGTACAGTCAGTGATCAGTTACATTTTTATTATATCTATAGATTTGTTGAAATAAGTATTAGGATTTCAAAAAAGAATATTTTATTAAGTGTCAATTTCTTTATTTTTGCTAGTTTCGTTAAAACATACGCTCATTATGATCGTAACTATATCTATTAAATGCTACACATGAAAAATAACTTTTTTTTATATATTTTTATTTCAATAGATTAGGTAAAGCTTTCAGCTTTTTCCCGCATGATAATTCAGTCAGAGAGAAATACTACTAGCAGTGTCTTCACACTCCTTGAAATGAAATTATTTTTAACCGGATTAATTGCAGTAGTCCGTGGTCATAGATAGACAGACAATTAATTCATTTAAAAATACTTTTATTTCGCAATGTGTAAAAATCACGTAAAGATCTCATTATTTTCAAAACACTCGTTTCTCCACTATCCGCCTGAATTGACATTGCATGTTGAGTATTTTTATGTTAAACTAAACCTAAATTCTAACAATATAAGCTACAATTACTTTATAATAAGAATATGGCCATTGCCAATATCTTAGTTACTCGTAAGGGGAATTCACTTGTCCGTGTAACTTTAAAAAATAATGAATTAAGCTTATTGATAAAACAAAAAGTTAACAAATCAGTGAACTTGTGAACGGTGATTTGAGATAGCGGCTGAACGCAATGGAAGTGTACAGTTCCCATTCTAAGGAATGACTATATTTAAACCTTTTTCATGGCTCCGCTCTGGTATAAAGGCAAAACGCGGCGTTGACGTCTTGATTTTGAGCGGAAAGTAGAGAGAGTAGTGTCATGTCATGTGTCATAGCACAAGGTTGTCTATAACTACCTGCCATACGGGAAAAAGCGTGAAGCTGGCTAAAAAAATCCTGTCACTCAAAATAATATGTAACAAAAATATGGATTAGTGCTCTACATCAGTATGTTTGTTTTGTAAACAATTATAACAAGAACGACCTAATTGGACAAACAGATTAATCGTCCTTACGTCCTATTTACGTATATAGGTTTGTGCCAAAATACGTAAATTCAAAGATTTATCGCAACAATGTTTCCCGTAGTACTGATTTAACTCTTCATCCATACAGTAATCACTACTTTATTAGAGCTTAAATTTTGTTTCATAATGTATATACTGAATCGTTGACACTTTAAAAATAACACAATGTATAAAATATTCTTTGTAAAAACAAAGAACGTAGTAGAAGCTAAAAAGCTTGACGTTTTTTCGCGCGTACCAATATATTAATTTATTGCTTATTAATTATAGTATGTCAAGGGTAATGACGATTTTCCACTGTTCACCCAAAATTGTGACGTTGCGAGTTAAGTCGCGTGACGGTCTTGCTAGAGCACATATATGAAAATAATTTAAATACAATCATTGCTCCAAGTGGAGAAGCTACTACCATTCGCGTTTACAGTCAGTCAGCGATGAGGTCCCGCTGCGCCACGAAGGCGTTTAAAATTAAAATAGAAACTATACTTTGAAACATACTCACATTAAATATGTAAATAAGATAAAAAAATTGAAACAATAAATACATATATGCCAAATGAAGTTGCGTTTTTTGTTTCAAGAGAAAAAAAATTATCACTAGAACTATATCTTTTATTAAAAAATGAATACCTTCTAAGATAATTTTAAGGACAAAATAGTGATTGTTCACTTGTTATTCTTAAATTAACAATAGTGAAATAAAACATTAAAAACAAATCCAATGAAAAGAAAAGCTAAAAAACCGCTTAATACACAATCTTATAAAAATACGCTTAGCCAAGACAAGCAATATGACCAAGATATTGCTGGTACAAGCAAAACTTCATTTACAACATCGAAAATATCTCGCTCGACTGTTTCCTGCATCCTCGCACATTCGATTACCATTTTCTCTAAAGAAAATTAGGAAAGCTTTCGGAAAAAGCCCTGCCAACAATATCTTTTATTCCCACTTACCGTAAGATCAGATAAGGATATTTCAAGAATGTACTATTCACTTCATTACTAATCGGGGATTAGTGTAAAATATATGTGTAATATTAATTTAAGGCAAACAATGTTTACTTCAATATATAATAAGCAAACTACAAATAATAATATCTATTTTTAACACAATTAGTTACTTTTTGTTACATAAAGTGTTATGGATACATTTAGAAATAATAAAATTTTTAGACGACGTATTAAAATTTTAACACAACGGGAATCAAACTCGCGCCTCTTGGAAACCGGATCCGGATGTAGAATGTTAACCATATGTGGCCACTTGGCCATCGCGGCTCAGTGGTACAATGGGTTCCATGCGAGGGAACGATAAGATTTAAATTATTTTCATTCGTCCCTCAATTTGTTAATGTAAAGCGTGAAGTGTCCTCTCAACACCCAATGTCTCGATTTCAGGCAGACTATGGGAAACGGAGTGTCTTGAGATTCTTTATATACTCTATTCTCTCTACTTAAAGTGCGGAATATAGCGAGTAGCTGAAAAAAATTCAGAAAAATTAGTATCCCGGCGCATTTATTTCCCGTAGAAACAAGTGAAATCCTAAAATGTATTCCTTTGCACAAAATGCACTGATTTCAAAGTCAATCTGTTAAGATAAACAAATAAAACAAATCATACATGTCAAGTGAGCATTAGGCAGACGTCCAACAACATTCGACCATTAACCCTGTTCAAAGAGTTATCATAGAGCTTTCATATGCTAATGTATAATAAACTATTTTTTCTCTAGAAGTTTCTAGAAATAGATGCCTCAATAAATCCTTCCAACGCTAGTTATTTGCTATTTTACACTGTAGTGGACAAGCGGGCTATTCAGAGAACGTTTAAAAGATGGCATGGATAATAAATTGCCGGGAATGAAGTGAAATCTATATCGTTTACATCGGATGGTCTCTCAGAGTTTTCCAAATAACGGAGTAAATTGCACAAAACAATGAATTTGAAACCATTAAACAAGAGTACGGCTATTGGCTGTAATGTAATTTAAAGCTTAGAAAATATTTCTCTGTATACCTGTATATAGCTAACACTATATAGGTCTAAAAAATATATTTTATTAATTACAAGTCATTTCATATTAATAATTATGATATGTTTCATTATTATAAATCTTCATATGAGCGTCGACAAACACGCCGCTGGTCAAATTCTGGCTTCAAATTTTAGTTAGGGAAATTGCACTTGTATATTTAAAATGTAGAGTATTTATTTATTTATTATTTTTTTATTTATTATTTATTTATCTAATCGGAGTAGCCAAGTATATATTACTTTTTTTTAAAAGTAAATCCGGAGTAATGTTAAAAATAATCTTATTATACACTTTGTATAAAAAAACCGGAATTCCTAACATTTTCATTCCTTATTTGATGATACTATGTATTATATCCGTACCATGAATAAATGGATAATACGACATGCATATTATTTTTTGAAAAAAATAATAGGCATTAGGATATATTATTTATATAAGGAATAAATGATCAAATCAAAAAAAAGCAAATCAAACACTTTTAAGTAAACATATTTAAATAATATAAAAACAAACTTCAACTTCAATTTATGAATGCATGCCCTGAAAAGTGTATATTTTGTTTATTGATATATACTATCAGTATGAAAGTATCGATAAAATCTTAAATATTTACAATTCTAGAAAATCTCACACAGTTTTACACGTAATAAGATAGTGTTTCATAAAATAACGGTGCAGATTGCGGAAAAATTTTACACTTTGAAAGGCAAATGTGGGCAGGATAAGTTCATTCAGCTCAGATTTCCTGCAGCGATAGTCCTTGCAGAATATGAGCGCCCGTCGCTCGTAGCGCGGCTTCCGAATGGCATGCTGAATAAATTGTAGCTTATTCTTAATCTTTCTCATGTTTTTAACAGTAATAATACGGGAACTAACTAAGAGGTAACAACCACTTTATTGATTTTTACTGGGAAGGTAAAAAATTATGTTATAACACTCTCTTATCTAATTTTAGCACGTTTTAGTGATATTTTCTTATCGATGACAACAGCCAAATGTACTAGGATGACATCAAGGTAACTTTTTTTTAAGATTTTTAAGTGTTATTAACACACTTAGGAAATTGTAAAACATTTTACGAAAACGTACATTAATTTAATCGCAGCGGGTTTCGAACCTGCCTATTGGAAACCGTCACTCTGACCGCTAAGCCATGCGTTCTACACCACATTGACATTCTTATACGCTTATTACACCTTATTGCCGTTGTTAGCATCGCGGTAGAGAGACTTTTACAGATTTTTGCTACCCAAAGATTATTCTACGAACAATCGTTTGGCAAGAGAGAATTCTATTTATTAAATATTTTTAATATTTTAAAGTGTTATTCACACACTTAGGAGATAGAAAAACATTTTTCGAAAATGTTTTCTAAAAATGTTTTATCAAGGTAAGCTGATCAAGAACCGCTAAATGTTATGTAATATGTTATAAACATATTTTTTAAAACTGTAACAGTATTCGCCTACTAATATTTAGCAAGCTTATATATGACAGACAATGGTACAAACATTTTTAATGTAAGTATAAAAAAAAATTTTTTTTTTTGCTTTATTCGTAGCGGTGCAGTCAGAGAGAACGGAGCGCCAAACGCTAAGGTCCCTGCACACTTCTTTCGCCGTGTCAACTCATCATACACTCCCCCGGGGAGTCCTCATGCTTTGATTTGGCCTCAACCACCTGAGCATGGTCGTCTTAATATTGCATAAATATAAAATTTATTATTACATAAATATTTAAAAATACTTTTTTCACTACTGAAAAAATTTAAATAACACCTTGTACAATACTATGCAATTGTTAATATTAAAACATATTTGACTTAAATTTATAGTTAAATATTCGTAAATCATTTCGAACAATAGCTATTGCTATGCAAATTAACTTAATCTTTATTTATTTTTGAAGTGTATACAATTTGTATGCTGCCTCGTTTTTATTTTGCATGTTCAAACAACGAACCCATTATATACAGGAAACATCTGTTTGTCTTGATATTTAAAATACATGCTATTCACATGGTCTCGTACGCATTCATTAGGTATAATAATTAGGACTTTTTTAATATGTCCATTTTGACTATACAATAGTTATTTGTATTTCTATGTGAAATATTTATTTATTTCTTTAATTCATTGTTTGAGAATTATTAAAAGTATTGAATAGGAATTTGAAACTTAAAAGATACAATTTAGATTTTAAAAGCTATAAAATATAGAAATTGTATAAAAAACTGAATATCAAACTTTTATGAAACAAATATAATAAAATACAATAATTTCACGCTTTTTTTCGTCATAGCAGGGTAGTGGGAGAGAACCTAGTGGAAATCAAGACTTTGTGTGTTATGTGGGGGAAATCAACGCCGCGCTATGCCTTACCAGAGCCGCGGAATGAAAATAAATACAATCGTTTTCCGAATGGGAATCGAACCCGCACCAATACCGTACAGTGAGATGTTTTCGCACTGCGCTAATTACTAACCTTAACGTTTTACGAATATCTTTACAATCATTTTTGATTCTTCACTCAATATTGTGAAGGTTTGGTCATGGATAAAATTAAAAAGCTTTAGCTAGCATTTCCATTACGTAAATTTTCTTTACTGGAGTTTTCAAGGACAACGTAGCCTCGACTGTCACCAGCGCTTGCGCGTATTTAAATACTTTGTAAAAATAAAACAATGAGTGAAAACTTATAGTTAGCAAGAAGCTACACCAGCTATATTTAACTTCTGTTATTGAAGGTCATTTTCATTTTGTGAATATCTGTTTCAATTTATTATTGCATTTATGTTTTGTAATAGGTTTAATGAGAACTTTGAGGAGAATATGTTGCGTTATGTAAATCTATATATATATATATATATATAACAATAAAATCTACAAAAGTTAAGTCGGTACATGTAAAATTTGAGAAAAATATTGAATGGGTCCGTTTATATATCAATAACAGAACTGAAAAAGGGATGGCACTTGCCTGTATGCGCGATGGTTGTAGGTTCGATTTCCACTCGGAGGAATGATTATATTTAAATAACTTAAAATTCTCCGTTCTAGTGGCTATAAGCGGCACAACCTTGAAATCCGCCACTCAATACGCATTGTCTCCTCTCCCTTCCCATGGGAAGGAAGGGGAGACAATGTGTATTGAGCATGTTATGCGAGAAAAAAGCGCGAAACTGAAAAAAAATATTTTAAAATATTTAGTAGTTTGATATTATACCAAAAGTCTTAAAACCAATTATCAAATGTATTTATTGATGGACAATACACATAAATTCGATCCAAATAATCATTTTTTATAATATTTTTAGTAAGCAAATTTTCTATAAAAATACTAACAATACAAGTTCTAATAAACATTTGTGAATACCAATATATGGTTTTATTGGCTAGGGGCCTTGTATTCAAACTTGCTGTTTAAATGTTATTAAAATTGAGTTTTCAATTTTAATCTATCAATACCAAAAAGATATGATAGATTAAAAAAATTCAATTTTAATCTCTCATCTCTTTTTGGATTTATTCTACTTGCCAAGTGTCAAAACATCAATAACTCTCTCAACCCTGGTAACGCCAATGTTGGGTTCTTATAATTAAGTGAATTATGTAATTAAAAACATTATATGTAATTTCATATGCATATTACTGCCTTATATTAATTTTAATTTTACCCACGCGATTGACGGCACAATCGCAATTTCACTTATAAACTTATTATATAGATGTATTATAAAAAGCGATTGCACTTCCTATTATTTACTGTTAATATAAAAACATGCTGTTAAAGCTTGCGACACTCTAATAATTTATTTTCTAAACTCCTGAATACTGAAAGCTGGCAGGCAATTTGAAAAATGCCACAGAACAAAATAAATTAGTAACAATTAACTATACGGTTTTTAATTATATAAGCGTTTTGTATTAATAAATGCACTGTTGATATTTTAATGCTTTGCCAATGGATGTCAAATTTTAATAGATAGAAAAAGACATATTTAGATAACGTATTAAAATTTGAACGCAACGGGATTTGAACCCGCGTCTCTTGAAACCGTAATTGTCTAGAAAATTATAAAAATTATTATGATGATAAGAAGCGGAACAAAATAGGAAGGTCTGTATCATCTAAACCAAACACTGACGTAATTTGTTTACGTTAATACCTGTATATTTTTTTAGCTTCACGCTTTATCCCAGAACGCGGGGTAGGCATAGAAAACTTTTTATTTGGAGTAGGGATCAAACCTACGACAATCACGTTTACAGGCAAACGCTGTTCCACTACGCCACGATTGCCGATGGCGCGATGTAGAAGACTAAGTAAGTTTGAATAAATTTAAATTGTGTTGTGAATTTTCTGAATTATGCAGGAACCGTGATGTAGCTACAGAATTATGAAGCTACAAAATAAATAAATTCAAATATCAAGACCTTGACCTCCATTATTGTATGCTCCATTATTATATTGTAATTCTCATCTAAGGATTTAATTCATTTAGTTTTTGAATACACAGAACTTATTCTATACTATACTAAGCTTCACACTTATTGCCACACAGAAAGAACCTAGTGTCAAAACACTCTATTCTCCACTTTCCTATCGAAATCGAGACATTGTATGTTGAGTGGTGGAACTCGACGCATTTTTTCTGACATGAAAATATTTTTTATTCCTATAAATAATCATTTCTACAGTTAGGGATCGAACCCACAACCAATCGCTTTTGCAGTCCGACATTGCTCCACTGTACCACGATGCTCACGATAGTATAAATATAATGGTATAAATATGTCATATTGAATTAATAATTTCTTCTTTGCTATAATAAAAAATTGTGAGTTCACTTGCGTCATACAGAAAGTGGTAGGTACTAATAATATACCAGAATTTATTAAGAAATGAAGTCGTAAAGCCAATATAAGGGCAATAACTTAAATATGAATTTTATAATACTCATCTAGGTTTATAAGCAATTAGCGTTTACGATCTGCATATATAAAACTTCCGGTTTTAGGTTACTGCAAGCTGTAAAATAGGTATGTAAGTTTACAGGTTCATATGTAGGATTTTTATTTGTTTTCTTAATATTACTTTTTTTATATGGTATTTTGCACGTCTGAAAGCGATGGTTGTGAGTTCGAATTCCACTTGTGACATAATTTATGTTTATACCATACATATTGTGTTTCGAAAGTCTAATTAGACGGTTTACGATTATTAATAAGTAGATTTCCTTGAGTCTTTAATTTCGAAAAATAGGCTGGATCTTTTTTTATTGTCGCTAACAAATATTTAACTTTAAAATTAATTAAAATAGTTTATAATGAAAATGATTCCTTGAAACCTCCCATAAATTTGTATGGTCCCCAATTATTAAAAATTGTAAAGTCGTATAAATAAACCTTATCTGATAATGTTATAAATAAACTTTATTTAAAAAACTTGTTATTTATTGTTTTACGAATAAAAGAAGTCCCTTCTTTTCAGTTACAGAACGAAAACTGTAAAGCGTGATATCAAAAAGGCTCCCCATGACATTTATTAATAAAATAAAAAAAAATATTTATTGTATTCCCTAAGAAATGTTATCGCCAATGTTACTTTTCAGTAATATATTAACAATAAAATATTTTTTATAATATATTTAATTATAATACAAACTCAATATTTTATTTGTTAGTTACTAATTAAAAAGTTTACTCAATAATAGTATTTTTAATAGTAGTTTCGTTTGCCATGAACCCGCGCCTCATGAAAACCATTCAAGCGCTCTGACCGCCATGCGTTCTACATCCAGTTAAGTCGAAATTCTTATACGCTTATTACAACTCATATTTGTTATTTGCATCCTCTGTAGAGAGATTTATACAAATTTCTGCTACCCAAAGGTTATTATACGAACAATCGTTTGGCAAGAGAGAATGTTATTTATTAAACATTTTTTAAAGTGTTGATCGCACACTTAGGAAATTGAAAAAGACATATTTAGAAAACGTATACATAAATCTCTATATATGCTTATTACAGTTTATTTTTGTTAGCATCTCTGTAGATTTTTATCACTTATTCCTGATTCCCAAAGATTATTTCTAAGAATAATCGTTTTGCAACAGGGAATGCTATTTATTAAATATTTTGACATTTTTAACGTATCATTCACACACTTAGGTTATGAAAAATATAAAAACAATGATCCTTCACTTCTAAATATGTGAATAGCCTAAAAAAATATTGAAACCTTTATTCTTGTTTTATGATTTATACAAATAATCAATTTGGAAATATTTCTTGTCATGTCGAGTTATTACTTGAATGATTGCCCATTCGAAATCGATGACGAATTTCCAATCATAAAATTAAAATATGAATTATTAAAAATAATCCATATACCTTATGTATAAGGCTATTTTCATGCTTTTGTTTTTATCTCCGCCTAACAGGATATACAGAGAGAACTCGGTACTAAAGGATTGGTCGCCAAAATAGTCGAGTCGACATTGCATGTTTGATTTCCATACACACTCGTATATTATAGTTTTATATACAAATTGAATTTGAAACTAGAATATTTGCTTATAGATCGAACAAAAGCCTTGAGTCACGACAACGTCGCTGTATAAATTATAGTGCAAAATATTAAGAAAGTTGTATCATTTTTTTTATTACATTACGCGAGCTTAAAGCTTAAACGAAAGTTCTACCATTATTTTTAGTACCATAACATAGCTTCTTAGCAACAGATTGAAAACTTTGCACCATAAAACTTAAAGTCGTCACAGAAAACTACTACATGTACTATTAAGATATAACAAAGGCGAACGTTGCTGGAATTGACAAACAATACCTTTATAGTTGGCGTATGCAGATTGGGTATTTAGTTGCTTTTAGTTTAAACTGTTTAAAATGAACATTTATAGAAAACGTTTAAATTTTTTTAAAAGATTACGATACTCGAACGCGTAACTCTTGGAAACCATCCAAGCGGTTTGACCGCTAAGCCATACGTTCTAGTGAACGTAGCGGGGCCTCTTGAAGACCATCCAATTTTTACACGTTTTCTATAAATGTTTTCCATATCCTAAGTGTGAAAAATAACACGTCCAAATTATTTTTTACAGTTAAATTTATAAAACACTTGCTTCAAATAATTAAAACATTGTGAAAATCTTAATTCACCATTCAAAGTTAGTCTTCATACAAGAAAATCTTGAACTGTAAAATAAGCAAGCGCGCTCACCTCGACTGTCCGAGCTTTCATGTATAAAAAATTACATCTTCACTTCAGCTTCAGCTTCACACTTTAACCCGCATAAAACCCGCATAGAAGATAGGCGGAGAAAACCAAGTGTCATGAAATGATTAGTCTAGGAAACAGCTAAATACAAAAAAAATACATATTTAGAAAACGTATAAATTTTTATATAATTTTTTATAAATTGCTATACGTTTTATAAATATGTCTTTTTCAATTTCCTTAGTGTGGGAATAACACTTTAAAATATGTTAAAATAAAATAACAGCTAAATACAATTACAGACACTGTTTAGTTATTGTCTATGGAATGTATTAACGTTTTGGCGTAGTGCCGAAGATACTCCCAAGCACATGTTAATACCTATTTAGTTTATTTTGTAATTCAATTTTGAACTGTGTTATATATTTTACAATTAACCAGAAGCTATTTTTGAACTAAAGGAACTTACATTAATTAACTTTTAATGTAAGTTCCTTTAGTTCAAAAATAGCTTCTTGTTTTCTTTGTTTTTAACTCAGCAGGTCGCAGATACGACATTTTCCGGTAAAAAATATAGATAATATGAGGTTTTTTTGTTTATCATTATCAAAGTTGTTTATTAAGTAACATAAGCATTTATAAATGCCACTGTGGGTCAGTGGCAGTGTCAGCGTTGACTGTAAACGTAATTGGTTGTGTGTACAATTGCCACTAGGAGGAAAGATTATATTTAAATTATTTTCATCTCTTCGCTCTGGTGCAAGACAAAGCACGGCGTTGAGTTTCGCCGTATTACACACAATGTCTCAATTTCGGGCGGTAACTAAAAACCACGCGACGAGAAAAATCATGAAGCTATAAGTATAAAACTAAAACTAATTTATGATATATAAACAATCAGAAAGCCCACTACTGCGAAAACAGAAATTGAACTCGCACACCCCCAATCAAATAACCATTTCGCTTTTAAACGCAAACAAATAAAATTAATATTTCCATTTAATGTCAAGCGTAATACAAACATCTGAAGAAAACAAAACATTATTTCACCCGAGCTATTCCAGAGTCACCTCTAAAACGGGCGAAATGCGAAAACAACGGTTTATTATCTACTATCACAATTACATTTCTCTTTACGATTGTACTATCTGCAAGCAAATGCATCTCAATTGTAAGCTCTTGTGCTACTCGTTTTCGCCTATGATTGTGTCTGTATGAAGGCTGAATTAATCATTAGTTTTTCTTTTTTTTAATACAACTTTGAATTACTTTAATTCGCTTTTATTAGCTTATATCTGTTTATCTAACAATGTAAGAATATACTGCAACGTTATTTTAAACTAATTCTTTCTATCAGATTTGTTTGAAAATTTACTAAACGTATACGATAAAAGTACAATATTTCATAGCATCTAGTGTCCTTCGCACACGTGAAGAAAAAAACACTTTAATGTAATCTGTTATTAATTGTATAAACTTGGCTATATTTACTTTTAAAATGTTAAAATATATAAACATTATTAAAGAATATTACGCACCGGTTACGGTTTTTGGTTCGATCTGTTTCGGTTTCAGTTCGTTTTTATTATTAAATGTTATTACCATACTCTTAATAATATGTTTAACCTATTAAGGTCATTAGATAGGCACCTTTGGTAATTGCTCTAATCAAATAAATATAATTTATGGATATTATTATTTGTAATAAAATCTTAAATTTAAGAAATTTTTAGTTTTGCACTGTATACTCAACCTGTTTTTTCCTTTTTAAGTTTGTACATAACATATCATTATTATAAAGGAATAAGAGGACGTTTACTCAATCTCAAATGTAAAAATGTGAAGTTTGAATTTTTATAACCAGGTAAAATAGCTGCAGCGTTAAATGCCGCCACCACTCACTTCTCATTCATCTTTAAAAAGGCGAAAAGCGGAAAACGGAGTCTCTAAATTTCCCCTACGTACACTTCTGTGATTTCTGTGTTCTGTAAACGTGTGAATATCCAAAAAAAAAGAATATGAAATTATATAATTTTATAATTTATCAAAATGTTATAATTTCACTGCTAACCCTACTGTATCTTAGCCGACATATGTGTGTTTTATCGCCAGTGGGCGTTGTTGCCGCGTATTTACTGCAATTACGACTGCACTGAGAAATATGCGCCTTTATCAACTCACGCGGGGCATTGTTGGACATCACAATAAATATATGTAGATGCTCGTGTCACTTAAAATGAACATTACTAAATGAAAATTTGTGTAAATATTAATTTAATTACTCATAAACTTTAATTTCATTGATAGAATATAACTTTGTAAATTATTTGTTTTATTCTATAAACTAGCGGCTTTAAAAGCCGCGTACATCCTGACAGAAAACAACCACTAAAATAATGTAATATTTTTCAATGAAATTTTGAACATAAAGTAGTTATTGTGAGTTAACCATAAAGACATAACGCAGAATTTTTTGTAGTATTTTTGTAGATCTACAATTCTCTAGTAGATTACTATAGTATATATGTGCTGGTTTGAGCAGCGCACGCGAGGAAAGCTTGTAACGGGCAAGACTTTTTATATGTATATAGAAAAAATACCTAATATCTTAGTTTTCTTTTTCAGTCCTTTACAAACAATAGGCTTAATTTTAACAAGCGTAAAGCTGTTTTCTTTTCAAAAACAACAAGCTTCTTAAAACGTTAAAAAAGAACGTAGATCAAAATACTAAGCAAATTCAGAAAATTGCGTTATATAGTTATTTTTTACACGCCACTTCTAAATTTTACGAATTAGATAAACCATTTCAAAAATACCAAATTTCCAAATTTCCAAATATAATTTTCCTCCAACTAATATTTTTACATGTCTTTCAGTGAGATATACCAACCGCGCTACAATGAAAAAAACATTTCAAAAAATATATTAGATATTTGAAGTCCGTTCCGAGCGTATAGTTCACAGATACAGTATTTTCGGTTAGAGCCTTGACAACGGATGTGTTTTATTACTAGCTGGTAATGCTGTATTTCGCTATTACAACCGCAATGAGTGTGCCTTTATTAAATATGCCCTGGAATGGCGCGCGTTGCGTTTTAGAGGACCTTATTTTAGAACTTAATACGTACATAAAAATAATTTATATAACTACTGGCACGCTAGACACTCCCTACTTTTTTTTGCGTTCATACAGAATATCTAGACAGAATATTTATTATTTTATGTCGGTGATTTGTCTCATAATCCGTTAAAAATTTTATAGCATTTATTATCCTACAAGCAATTAAATTGTCATTACCCTATTTTTTTTGGTCGCTGGAAAAAGCTTAAAGAAAACCTAGTGTCAAGACACTTCGTACTCCACTGTCCCCCTTAATTGCGTGCGCAGTTTAAATATAATCATTGCCCCAAGTTGAGATCGAACCCACAGAAATCGTGCTTGGCCCCGCTGATCCACGATGACACTAATTTAGATTTACATCAAAATTAGTTGTACAAATGTAAAATTTAGTACCTGTTATTTCATTATCACTAAACAAACATACCTATAATACAGAAATCCTATAATAAATTCATCAACTTGAATTAACTGGTAGCGATAGCAATGCTGTAAAGTTTAGCAATAGCAATGATATAATTAGATATCAAATAGGTCAATGTATATACGTGTATAATAGTTAAAAATGTTGCTAATAACGGGATATTTATAAATGACATCAATTACAAAGGTATATGAGTGGGTTTTTTCCCCAAAAACATTTTTTTGTCAAAAAGAAGTAACCAAATAATAATTTACTTGCGGTTGATATGTATCATTGATTAAAGCACAAATTAAGTACTAAAATTGGATCTTTATATTATAATCTAAAAGTCTATTTTCATAAGATGATTTTTATAAACTCTAAATCACATAATTATTCATATATAACCAAAATATATTGTGGCAAAACACTACTTCTTTTCTTCAGTTTTACGCTTTTTGCCCCATAGCAGTACCAGACAGGATACTGCAATGCATATACATAGCGCTTATGCGTATTGCTATGATAAAAAATGCTTCAGAGAGAAGCACTCCGTTCTTCACTTTTCGCCCGAATTCGGAATATTGTGTGTTGAGTGGTACAACAAAGCGGAGACAATGAATACTTTAATTGAGATAATTTCATAGAATGGGAACCCACAACCAATCGTGATTACATTCAGACACTGTCCCACTGCGCCACAATGGCCTTATTTTTCTTGCTATAAAGAAACCCTAAATCCGTCGAATAACATTTTCATAATTTTTGTTAGCTCACTGCCATTATTCATGTAGAACTAGCTTTCGGAGCGCGACCTCGAAATTGAAATAGTACAACATAGTACTGTTTATTGCTCAGTAAATACTACGTGTTTGGTTGCTGAAATGGATTCCATTCAGAAATAATATTATATGTAATCTTGATAGAAATAGATGTACTAATATAACAAGTTCAATTTAGTTTTCCTCACGTCTCTACTGTATATACGTGAGGAAAAATTATCGACCTTTTAGTGCGAAAATTATGTACACGTAGAGTATGAAATTAGGCATAGTTAAATTTTACACAGCGAGACAGACAGCAGAGAGACAATATTTTTCATAATAATGTATAAAAAATATATTAATTGAATGAAATGAATATTACACCCACTGCAATTTATTTAACATACATTTTTACATTACGTCACCGTTACGTCGCTGCTGTCAACTAAACGCTTGAATTTCTAAAATATATGAATATACAAAAAACCCGCTAAGTTATTTCCGAAAATCCATTCGCATTGCCAATTCAGACGCTAAACATGCATTCGTAAATATTTTAAATAATTTCCCCTTGTACATTTTTAACCTGTAAAGACAGCAACATTTAAAAAAAAAATAAAGTGTTATTACTTAGGAAAATTGAAAAACACTTTTAGAAGACGTATAAAATTTTAAGCGTAGCGGTAACTTATTATGTAATAAGTTTCATTTAACATACGTTTAAGAATTTCCTTCTTATTTTGTAATAACTTGTAATAAGCGTATAAGAATTTCGACGTAGCTAGATGTAGAACGTATGTTTTAACGGTCATAGCGCTTGGACGGTTTCCAAGAGGCGCGGCTTCGAATCCCGCTGCGATCAAATTCAAAATTTTTGTGCGTTTTCTAAATATGTTTTTTAAATAAACATTCGTCCCAATGTATTATGAAATTTTTTTCTAATAGGGACTTGAGAAGTGATTCTGCAAATTCCAGTCCTTTCTTTTATATTTAATGCAGAAATATAAGCCACGAATATATGTTTATTTTATTTTCGTTATTAAGACTCCGTGATTAACAAATATTGTATAAAATACCATTAAACATTCCTGAATTCTACTACGTTCGTAATGTGCAGTATTTCAATTTAGAGTCCGCGTCATATAATTTATCGCGTACTTTAACATGGCTATAATTTAAATTGGTAACTAAATTTAAAATAATATCTTTATATCTAATACGCGACTAACTACGCATTTAAAGTACCCTCATTAGTATATTTTCTGGTCACACACTGGCAGTATTTCAGGAGACGGTTTTAATTCAATTATATATAGAATTGTTATTTAATAAATATTCTTAGTGGTCGCCCACAACACCGTTTGCGTTGACTTGTGACTTGCCATACTGTGGGTGTAAAATTCGACTGTAAAACCACGTTTCTGCAAGAATTGTGAAATTCTTTAAAAGCAGTCCCTTATAATTATCTTGGAACTTGTGTGTTGTCTGTCAGTATAAGTGGGTAAAGAAATACTTATATATATATATATATATATATATATGGATTTAATGTATATTTAGATGGCACGTTATGTATGAATTAAAGTTATCCAATATTTAAAAAGTTTTAGTGCACTCATAAGCTAATAACAAAATACGACGTTCCATTTTAAAGACTGAGAAATAAATTAAATGGTATGTGTGTATGCAATATCTTCGTTTTTCGAGTTACTAAAGAGATTTTTTGACATCATTGTTTATTTAAAAGAAGTGCGCTCTTGTTTAATTGAATTTAAAATAACTACGACAGCTTCTGCAACTGTCAATGTTTTGAATGAATGTACCTACTCGTATATAGTACTAGTATATAGTACTCGTATATAGTGCTAGTAACCACGGTAACGCGTAAAACTGGCGTTGACTTAACAACGTGTATGATACTAAAGTGTGCAAATATGCTGTATAGTATATTCATTTGTATAGTATATATATTGTATTAATGAAATTTTCATGTTCATGAAAATAGTGCTGGGCAGCAAGTTTTTTCTCTATAATATATTTTTTTATTATTATTTATTTTTTAAACTATTATTTATTTATATATATATGTTAAAGTTCATACACATGCGGTCCCGCGTTTTGTGAAAAGGTATCGAATTTACCTTATCATGCTAAAATATAGATATGTACATCCATCAATCAAGTATATTAAGATGTTCTTAGACAGTTCTCAAACCCCTAAACTTACTAGAGTAAAGAAAGTTAAAAATAATAATAATAGTACCAGTTCATTAACTTTTAGAAAAACACCTGGATCGCCTTACAAGACGTCACCGTTGGCAAGTCTCCATGTTAGCGTTGCTTTCATTTGATACGTGATATTAAATTTACGATCGTACGTAAAAAAGTATTTTAGTCTAAAAAATTTAAAATAAATATTTAGGAAATCTACTTCTTAAGTGAAAATATTCTATTGTCATCTAATAAGGACACGTGGGCAAATTTTCAAGAAAATCAAACATCACCAAGTTGAAATAGCTGTCTAAGATTTTGTTACATAGATTGACTTATATATACAAGTTTTTTTTCAGTTTCACGCTTTTTCCCGTATAGACTTTAATGTCAAGACTCTCCATTCGCCACTTTCCGTCCAAAACCGAGACATGCGTGTTGAGTGGCGGAACTCAACGCTCCGCGTTGTCACCAGAGCAGAGTATTGACAATAACTTAAATACAACAGTGGGAAGGGAACCCGAAACCATCCAATAACCAGTCAAACGGTGTCACACCTCAACTATGTAAGTTAGTAAAATAAATTAGTATAGCTAACAAAAACTTGTCTATACACGTTACTGGTTCACTTTTATAGGTTTGAACCGATTGTGATGAAATTTTAAATAGTGATATTTGAGAGTCTTGGGATGAAAATAGGCTATTACATTTATTATACAGGCATTTTTTTAGCTCTTCCAGGTATTTAATTTTTCTACAAAAAGGCCGCCGAATACACGAAATACCTATAGTTCAAGCAGGTGAAGCCGCGAGCGGGTTGCTAGTAAGTTATATTTTCTTTGTGTATCTTCTTTGACGGATGTCCATTGTGCACGTCACCTAACACCGGAAGTCAACATTTTACGTCTCTAAAATAAATTGAGTTAGTAGAAAATAAAATAATAATTTTGGAATACTGAAACATTTCATTAATGTTCATCGCGATTAAATTATGCTACACATTTCTAGAGGACATGCCAAGAAAAATAATGTATTTGGCAGTCAATTTGTATACGTTACACGAACTAATGCAAATTATTGAAAGCTTATGTAATTTATCTTTTACTTTCAAATATATTAATGTATGAGATTAGCAACAAGTGTTTGTATATTAATATTAATGTATATATTTACAACAAAAAACATGAAAAAAAACTTTAACGTGTAGCATTGTTTGATAATCATTTTAATGGACCATCAGGACCTAGCAGTTACTTTTAATATCTATTGATGTTTTCCGGTTATTTTATAATAACCGGAAGTTTACTATCATCATGCCGTATTTAGAACAAAGTAGAGGTTTTTGGATCAAGAATTGTTTCTAGAATAGGCAAAAAATTGAAAACCTACTACGTTTTGCCTTCTTTGCTTTTACTTAAAGAATATTCTAGTTCAATAAAAAAATTCAGCGGCGAATGCCGCTCTTGATCTTACCAGAGCGGAGAGCTAAAAATAATTTCATCGACTGGGGTTCGAACTCAGAATCACCAGGTTTACAGTCAAATACTTTCCCACTCCAACATATTGACATAAAATATGTAAAATTAAACCTTTTGTAAAGTTCCTATTTCAAAATTAATAAAAGTGTATATATACATATACATACATATTTATAATTCAATTTCAAATTTGACACAAAATCCTTCAAAATCCATTCTTTTCGCTAAAATTCAACCGAATAAAGTATGAATAAAGAAAAGCTTCCGGAAAAGTATATTGTAGTCGCGAAAAAGTGGCATAATTTTCAAAGGACTGCATCCATTCTTAATACTAGTCTGGGTGTCTAAAGAATTTTATATGGAAAAGCTTAAAAGGATTAGCGGTTATATTGTCAGTTTCCTTCAAACTTACGTTTTTACGTGTTTTCTTATTCGTTTTTAACACGATTCCGAATTCACCTATTTTCTATCAATGTTAAACAACATCTACACCGTTATTTTGAACTCCTTGCCGCCCGATTTCCTTGGAACAAGTGTCGGAGGCAAATGGCAATATTTTCATAGCACGAAGCTGATGTACTTTGCCAAGACGATCAAGATAATAAGAAAATAAATTGAGTTTTAATTTAAGCGTGTAATTTCAGCATACATATCTCTCAACGTGTTAATAACGAGAATTAGTGAAATACACGTGTTTAAATATTTATTAAATTTACGCATGATTTTGTGGACTTATATAAATAATAAAACGTAATATAAATATTTATGAAACATAACTATTTTCTGTCACCGTCCATCAAGAGACCCTTCGTGGTGTAGAATGAAAGCCACTGTGTATGCGATGGTAGTGCGTTCAATTCCCACTCAGTGTAATAATTATATTTGAATTATTTTAATTCGTCCGTTCTGGTGACAAGAAAAAGTGACGTTGACGTCGACGTGACGTAACAATGTTTCCAATTTTTAAGATTTTCGAGATAGCATTTTACTCAAATTTTATTTCATTCGGAATGTATTTATTACACAATATAAATTAAAACGTACGAGGCACCTCAAATATAAACTCGAGGTCGTTCCTCAAAATAAAAGCAAAATTAATTTCATACTGCATTTATGTTACGACGACGCGTAAAAAGTTGCTAAACACCACCCACGCTATCAACCGAAATAATCTACATTTCTCGCAACCGTCTACTGACATCACATCTAGCTTTAATACGTAAAACGATTCGATTAATTGAGCGAATATCAAAATATATAATTAGTTATAAAATATATAATTAGTTATGTTAAATATAACGTCGCGGCATTAACTAATTTAAATACTTATCTTAGTTAGCTTATGTGAAGTTTACGGAACTTTAGCATTAAAACTTTTCCTTTAAAAACAGTTTACCTAAAAGTTAGTAAGTTACCTTAAGAATATGCTCAGTTAAAGTAAACGCTGAAAGGCAGAATGAAAATGAGTTCTTGTCATGTGAAAACTTGATAGTTTTGTTCAAATAACCGCCATTTTCACTTACTTTGAACTATTTCACACATTGCCAAGTCCCTGGGCGTTAGGGAAACGCGCGGGCGATGACTGAAGCTTTGTTATCTACGCAAAGTGTATTATAATAATAGTGATAATGACATTGCGAGGTGAGACAGGTGTGGTACAAACCTGCGAGCAGTCGGTAGCCGATGCGCGCGCGCAACACACGCCTCCGATCTCCTAGTTCCTGTGCGAAACTATTGCTGAAGTCCCGACGGCTGTCCACACTCTGTAGTCTATTTATAAGTCGCTTATAATTTTATTGTTTGAGCAAAATTCTCAAGCGACAAGCTCCGCCGGACGCAACACTTTGAATGTGAACTCGAAACTCCCGATCCACCGGCTGGAGATAACGTAATCGTGTATTTGCGCCTCCATAATATTTTTCACACTGACCAATAAATATATTTTTCCTTTGGTTTCGTCAAAATTAATTCTTCATTTTAAACTTTATTTCGCTGTCGCCATATTGGCAACAGGTGCTTATTTTTTTATATGAATAATTATATTAAATCTAATCACATACCAGGGACGTACCAAAAAGTATCAGCTTTCACTATCTAAAGCGTTTCTTTTGAAAATAAAAAAACTTACCGACTACTTTTGATTTTTATAATTTTCATTGAGGCGACGACACATTGCAGTGGGACAGCGTCTGATTCTGAATGATTCCCAGAGCATGATTATATTGAAATTATTTTCATTTCTCCGCTCTGGTACAACAAAGTGCGACGTTGAGTACCGCCAGTCAACACGCAATGTTTGGAATTTAGCCGGAGCATTTAAAACATTATCTGCATAAGGCTATGCGAGAAAAGGTGTGAAATTGAAAAAAAGTACTTAAAATGTTGACACAAAAATATATATATATATATATTACGATAAATACTTAATCTAAAAATTGTTATTATATCAAAAAAAATCGTTTAATAAATCCTTAATCTTGACTTTGTATGGTAAACTAAATGTAGCACAAGTAGAACAAGATAGACACGGTATGCAATAACATTATTGTAGAATTTGCCAAATTCTTAAGCGCTCATCTCATAATACGCAGAGCAGATCACGAACACAGATTCTTAAAACTAACTCATACATGCATTACTGTCGAGCACTTTCATATTTAATGTAGTTTAAAAAAAAATGAAATGCTACGCTATTTATAAGATGCTAACAAAATTACACTAGTATTGAGAATTTAGGAACACAATTTTCCTTTTCCCCTATCGTTCTAATTATTGTTTGATGGATAGATAGATAGAAACACTTTATTGCACACAAAGCCAATAGAAGTGTGCAAAGGTGGTCTTATTGCTGGTAGCAATCTCTGCCAGACAACCTTTGGTGAGAGGAGTATGATTAACTGATACGGGTTAGCGTAAATAAAAAAAAATAAAAGATTGAAAGATGGTTAGCAACCCCTTAGTGACTGCAATAGGGGATGAATATTTGTATGAAAACTTCGACACTCGACAATCTTTTCTTCATCTTCAAACTATAAAAAATAAGTAAAATCCGCCTCAACACAATTTATTCAACGTGATGCGGACTTTCTCAAACGGTCCTTCTCAGGTCTGAGGCCTTAACTATAGTGAACTGTTGGTAAGTTGTTTGACATTAAAAAAAATTATGTGACTTTGTATTTTGAATAAAATTACTTTGACTTGACTTGATTTTAAATCTATCTATGTCTATGCTTTGTGGCCTTCGTGGCACAGTGGGATACGTCTGACAGTAAACGTGATGGTTGTGGGTTCGAATCCCACTTGAGAGGATGCTTATATTTGTATTGTATTCATTTTTTCTCTGTGGTATGACAAAGATTGCCATCCGGCATTACATATGCAACGTCTCGAGTTCGGGTTGAATGCTGAGAACGGAGTGTACCTAGGTCCTTTTTACCGAAAGAGAAAAGCGTGAAACTGAAAAAAATTACAATCGCCTGATGTAAAAGACTCAAAAAATTAACACTATAAAGAAATTCATTATAATTTTTGTTTTAATGCCAACATGTAATAAATGAAAGTAATCTATACTTATATTATAAATTCGTAAGTAACTCAGTTTGTCTGTCTGTGATGTCAACACGGCCGAACCGTTAAAGTTTTTCCAGGAATATCACTGTTTTACGTAAAGGCCGCTGAAAATAGTTCACACAGAGGAAGCCGCGAGCGGGTTGCTAGTTAAATATATAAATATAAATTGCATTTAAAGAATTTAGATATTTAAATAATAATAAAATTTTGGTACCGCTTATAAAAAGCTTATGAGAATATTAAGAATATTAGAATAGTGAAAAACGGAGTATCTTGACACTAGATTCTCTCTGACATCCCTGATATACAGGGAAAAGTCTGAAGCGGCAATAAAAATTATAATATCTAAAATATTTAAAAACAAAACTTGAAAATTTGGAGTGTGAAAGCTCTTTGACTATTAAACCTACGAACCGCTGCAATATACGTCAGACACACCCGCTCGTAAGTTATATTATTGCACCTGTCATAAAGAGATATCAACGACGAAAAGACAATTAATTTCGAAGTCAGATGTCTATATATTTATATATACTTTTATACTGAATAATTTAATTACCAAAGAAAATAGAACAATTGTGTAATATAAAAACACCATTTACAACATAATATTTCATATAACAAACAAATTATGTTACAATTTAAGCTGCATAAAAATTATAAAAAATAATTTTGAGTCAAGTACTATACAATATGTCGAAATGAAACTATTTCTACCGGATTAATCGCGTATATTTTTGGTATTCGAAATTTCAAAATGTGTAAAAATCGCGAAAACGAAAGATCTTATGTTATAAAAATATTACATTTTAATGTAATATTTTGATACTAACAAAAGTAACTTCACGCTCCAGTTTGTGTGACCATAAAAGTTATCCTTCAAGTACAAAAAAAATAATGTAATTGGTATTTTCCCGAAAGTAATTGAAATCTAAAACCAACAAATACATTAAAACTTTTCAAATACTCACTAGTCTAGAATACTTGACTTAAGAAATGCTAATATATAAAATTTATTATATATCATTAAAATAGTAAAATCATTGGTTTTCGCGATTTTTACACATTTTAAAATGAAACCTTTTTTTACGGGATTAATCGTGTATATTTTTGATATTAGAAAATACATTTCAGAAACCCGACATTTCATTGAAATAAAATTCTTATATATCGAATAGATCTATTTTCAGATACTACCTATACTTACATGAATGCCTGGCTCCTGTAATAGTAAGTATGCTCCAATTCCATTCCATAACAAGTAAATTTTTGAATATATAATATATTATATGAGATTACAGAATAATATTTGAATTTAAATTATGCTGTAATACATTTTTACCTGACATTTTTAACTTTCACTGTAGATTCTACAATCACTCATAACAATTGCCACTTATTTAACAGTTTACGATCCTTTATGTATTTAAATAAAAACTAACCTATCTAACACACAATATTGTATAAAAATCAAAAGAACTAGAAATTATTAAATTGAAACTGTCATATCTTTAGCTTGTACAAAAATACCTACATATTTCCTTATACTAGTAGATCCAATGACATATAAAATAAGCGTTGTCTTAACGACGTGTGAATATCACTTTATAGAAAAGTGTTTGTCAAAAACATGGTAGCGAATTCAATATATTATTATGAAGTGTATTTTCATTAAGATACACATTATTAAAAATGTACTCACTAAATGGACTCAAGACTCCTAACCTAACCATCCATCCTCCCCCATCGTACCACTGGACAAGAACGTATCAATGTAGAAATGTCGCAACTACAGACATCATCATAGCTTTAAGCTCACACGCCAGCAAAGTACTCATTAACATAATCGACATTAGACTGCAAGCTTTTCTGAATCCTGAAATAAATATGGAGCAAGAAGGATTTGTGAAGGGTCGAGGAACAAGGGAACAGATAGTATTAAGTCTTCGACAGATGATCAAGAGCTCTCGCGAATTTAACATCCCACTTTTACAAATCCTTCGATACCGTAAAATGAGATGTACTCATACAAATAGAAGTATCTAATTACCTGGTTTATCTCATACTAGTTTTTTAAGCATAAAGAAATATAATTTAGTAATAATAAGAAAAAAAATATCTTTATTTCAAAAAAAGTACATACATACTTTTTAACCAAGCACATAAGATTGTTTGTTTGTATAATTTTATAAGGAATTAATATTCTACAAATAAATTTATTTGAGTCACTTTAAAAAATATATTTGTAAATATTTCTAATATTTTAAACTGTTATTCACACATTAAGGAGTTTGAAAATCATTTTTAGAAAAAGTTTAAGGCTTATAGCGTTCAAATTTTTATACATTTTCTAAAAAGGTTTTTAAATGCTATATTTTTTTTAAAAATCAGCTTTAAGCTTTTTGCCGCTTAGTCAGAGAGAACCAAGACACTCCGATCTACACTTTGCGCCCAAAACCGAGACATTGCAACTCAACGCCACACTTTTTTCTTACCAGAGCGGAGAAATGAAAATGATTAAATATATTCCCCCGAGTCTTCAATCAATCAACCAATCGCGAACTTTCCATTTCACTTCCGCGAACTTCCCAATCGCGACTTCTATTCGAACCCACAACAGTCAAATAACTTTTTCATAATATACAAAAACTAGAACAAGCTATTTGTACTTATACTATAGTAATAAATATTTAAAAATATACTTTTTAAGATCCATGTCCGCCGTTTTTAAAACAATTTTGTTACCGCATTGACTAACGTAATTCCATATGAATAAAGCAATATTTTTTATTCATATTTATTCAAAAGTTACATATGAATATTCAAAACGTTAACAAATAAAACAAAACCACTAGTCTGTCTGACAAATATTTGAAGGCTTAGAGCAACTTTTATACTATTTTAGTGCACGTTCTATTGCACTATTTTTATAGATAATAAAAAACTGTGTAAGAATAGGACACGAATGGTACGAATAAGAAGTCATTAATTAAGTTATAATTTTAAAGCACGACCGACTACTTAAGAAAGTTATCAACAAAGAAACGAAAGAATTTGCCATCAAAACTGCACTTAGTTAAATAAGTCCAAAAAAGAAAAACAAATAATTCCTCTGTTTTATTTTTTAACATCTTTTATGTGTTAGTAAATTGAACTTAGTATTCGCACTTAAATTGAAATTAAAATTAAAATTGAAGTACTTTTTTAGAAAACATATAGAAATTTTCCGTCCGTAAGAACTGTAGGTTTCGACGGTTGCCAAGATGTGCTGGTTCGAATCCAGCTGCGTTCAAAATTTTTATACTATATTTGTATAGGTATACAATAGCAATTGATGTACAAAATATGCGTTGCATTAGCAAAGTGCACGTCGAACACATCGTAGTATGTGTAATATTTATTTGATTAACAAATTTGTTTTTTTTATTTCTATTACTAAAAAATCCCCATTAATATAAAAAAATATTGGTATTCTGCAATTCTTCTTCATATAAAATTTAAATATTCCAAATTTCGCACTGTCCGTCCGTTCCTATAATTTTCGTTGAAAACGAGTCCAAAATATTCCTTCACGTATTAATATAACGGTGATGATGTACATATATATCAGTATGTGTATTACACATGTATAACAATGAATCATTAAATCATCATTTATTTATATTTAGAAAACGTATAAAAATTTGAACGCAGCGGGATTTGAACCCACGCCTCTTGAAAACCAAACAACATTTTTATACGTTTTCTAAATATTTATTTTTCAATTTCCATAGTGTGCGAATAACACTTTTAAAAAATGTTAAAGAATCATTTATTTATGTCCGAAGCCCTATATGTACTTTGGCCGAAGTGTCGCTTGCACCGAACACGTTTCAGTGATTAAATACAAACAGTACCTACCTGTAAATCGTATTATGTTTACATAGTAGTAAAAGTTCTTCAAATTGGTAATACTATACCTTAATGTTGGCAACTTCGTAGCGTAGCGTATAGCTTTGCAGCTTGTGACGAGAGCGGAAGCGGAAATATGGATATTATTGCTAAATTTAACATATACTAACTACAACGTTTGTATCAAATACTTTCGTAATCAAAACTATAATTTTGTAAAGAATAATTAGTACATAGTTATAACTTATTTTATCTTGTAGTTGTATATTTAATTAAAAAAGTATGATATGAGGAACTCTTTCCATTTTCTTATGGCAATTTCGTGTTTATACTATACTTACCTACTCTGCTATGCGGGTATTTCTATGAAGATGTTGTTTTCTAATAGTAATTTGAGATTACTAATAGAAGTCTTATTTAAATTGATTGAGTAATTTCTGAGTTTAAGCGGAACAAACAAACAATATTTTCCTTTTTCAAATGTTACTAGTATATATTATTATTAGGAACCCAAGAATTTACAGTGCTGTATGACATTTGTACAAAATCATTTTTTTTTATTTTTTTAGATAAAACAGGTAACTTGGAATTAGTGTGATAGTGACTAAATAGTGTAAGTTATAATATTGAAATATAAGTCAAGCGTTTTCATTAACGTATATTTAAAATTATATTTACAGTAATAAAACATTATAAACCTTTTTCCTGTCTAAAATAATCATGAAACTTAAGATAGGGTGATAAAAAAGTATACAAATAAATAAATACAGCCTGCATCTTGTCGCCTATACCGCTGTCTACAGTCATTATTTGAAGCGTTGAGAATATCGGGAGAAGCCTCTCTATTTACGAACTTATTAAACTTCGCAACTTTTTTATCTTCCAAACATTAATATTCAATGCTATAAAATATATAGCGCAGAATCTTTTGAACAAGCCATAACTTACAAAATTTTCGAACAACTTTGCCATTTCGTTTTTTTATTTTTGTTACCGGTTTCAAACAAAATTATGAAGGCTTAAAAAGAGAATATCCATCGCCGAAAGTATAAAATTTGGAAATTGAGCTGATCTATTTTACAGTTACAGTAATTCAATATACTTATGAAATACTCTTAAGAATTTTGACATAAGAAGGATATTTAATAAGTTCTTTGATTTTCACGATTATTACACATTTTGAAATGAAACTATTTTTAACCTGTGACTACGGACTACTGTAAAGTTTTCGAACACACTGAGGTCTACCTATGACCACGAACTAAAGTGTTAGAAACATCGGGTTCTAAAATGTATTTTCGAATACCAATATTATACGCGATTAATCCGGTTAAAAATAGTTTCATTTCAAAATATTTACTATGTTATTTAATATATATTCATTTCTCTGCTCTAGTACCTAAGACAAAGCGCGGCGTAGAGTTCCGCCACTCCACAGACGCATGTCGAATCTCCATTTCGGAAACTTATTATGTACATTTTTACATGTATGTGTGTGTTTTTTTTGTTTATGTATAAAAATATCTTTCGTCACGGATCATATGTCATATAGTTTTATGTCGATAGTTTTATGTCTATAGTTTTTTTTTTAACATTAGTTCGATTAATAATGTCAGTTTTTTTAAACCTAAAAAGTACAACCAGCGCCACTAGAAGTACAACGAAATTGTTGGCTCATTTTAACAAATTTTAATAAATTTATGATAACTAAATCACTAAATCACTAAACAAAGATTAGAATAACAAACATATGTCCTTCTTCTTTTGAAGCTTTGTTTGGAAACCGGCTTAAAAAGAGGTCCGTTTTGTCAATGTCTGGATCCGCTAAAAGGATTTTCGTGCAGTTTCCAACTTTTATATTATTTTTGACTACAGCCACCTCCGAGCGCCGCATTCATCAAAGTCAATCTAGACCTACTTTTGTGGAAACACGAACGTAAAAAGTGATTTTCAATAAATTCTATCTGTAATATCAAATGAACGTTACCGTACACGTTTCGTAGATACACGTTTGAATATTCATATTTTGCTCTTGAAACGGATTTGTTTTGTTTAAAACTAATATTTCGATCTTTGACTTTTCTATCTATTGTCTATTGTGCACTATGTGTGTAAATTGCTATGTATCAAGGGTTTTTTTTACTTTACGAGTATATTCTGTTATTCACACACTTTAGGAAATTGAAAAAGACATATTTAGAAAACGTATAAAAATTTTTAAAAAAAATAATTTTGTTTTTCCCGCTGCGTTCAAATATTTCTAAATATGTGTTTCCCTATATTCTTTCACTAAATATATTGCATACTAATACGCGACACTCGCAATTGCACTTTCTATACATATAATAAAAAATTTACGATGTATGATTAAAATATTATTGAGGAAATTTATCAGTATAATAGAACCCAAAACAATAATTTTTGTTTATTTCTCTTGCGTTGTGCGTATGCGTATATGCACGCTAATCGCAGAAACGTCTTAACCGATTTAAATGCAGCTTAGAGTATTGTATTTTGGTAAACTTTGTTTGATATTTAGTGTTTGTTCTTATTTCATTTCAATCAGTTCATAAAAAAAAAGTTGCAACTATGTAAATTATAATTTTATTCAAAATTTGTGAGTTAAGTGAGAGCATGGTGGATGAAACAACGAAATAGTTTAGTCGACACAGGTGAAGCCGCGAGCGAGTCCCTAGTTTTAAATATAAACAAGCCGCTTAGCTAGAATTTGAATTCTTAACCGTAGAACAGTAAAACGGGTCATAATTTCACTACGACAGAATTAGTTTAGTATTTATTTTAACTGAAATTAGTGCTGTAATTAATTAAAAGATAAAAAATAGGTTGTTAGATTAATTTTGTTTCTTGTTTCCAAAATAAAAACAGAACAAGACAAAAATCAAGGCTTTTTAATGATTCAAATTTAATAGTTGACAAAAAGCAATCTGGAATGAATAATTCTAGATTGCCTTTTATTTTGTTTTTTTGTCATTAAAATATATACTTAGCGTATTCATTACTAATTTGAAACTATATACAAATACACCCAAAATTTCTGTCTTATTAACCATTGAGATAAACATTTGAAAAAGTAAAAAAGCATCAAGTTAAAGCTTTTTCTCACATTAAATATACACGTAGAAGACTATCTCACATGTTTGTAATCCGTTATGCAATGTGTCTTCAAAAGCTAGTAATATATTAAGCAATGTTTACTTTATATAGGTATGATCTTTCTTCATCAGGATATATATCAGGATGAAACTAATAATAAATTTTAATTGCCTTATGTAAACTTAAATATACAGTTACTAGCGACCCTCCGCTTCGCCAGCGTCAAGCATAGATGTTGCTTATTTTCGGCAGCCTTTTCGTAAAATAATATAATGATTTCACAGGCAGACAGACGTTTTAATTTCGCATTTATAATATTAGTATGGATAGTATGGATGCGCCAGTCAACCAACATGTATTTACGAGTGTTAGTTGAACATGAATACTACTTATCACCCGCAACTTCATTTGCTTGGGCTTCATGATACATTTTTACGGTTACGGCAATAAAACGGTTTTCAAGAGGCGCGGGTTCAAATCCGGCTGCGTTAAAATTTTTATACGTTTTCTAAATATGTATTTTTCAATTTCCTAAGTGTGCGATTAACACTTCAAAAAACGTTAAAAAATAATTTGCAATTTCCTATTTTAGTGCTCCTCAACACTTCCCAAAGACATGCAAAATTTCAGCTTTCTACATCCAGGAGTCTAACAAAGTGATTTTGCAATGATATAAAGTTTTACTTGCGGAAGATGTGTGAAAAACTGTATTATAATAATTCCATTCTAAATATTGTAGTTATATTCAACTACAGCAAAATGCTATGTATCTGTTTTCATCAGTCGATAATATACCAAGAGCTTTTGTACTTGTTTCGGTTTCAAATGCAAACATGGATGGTATAAGCGGTTGCGAAGGAATCAGAAAAGTCGAGAACGGAGAGACGCGTCACTATATCATTTATGCTTACCATCACATGTACAATACGTAAATTAAACACAATTTTAAAATGATTAATTTATCACCAATATTAAAATGGTCTCTCACACATTAATATTTTACTCAAAGATGAAATATTTAAACAGTAAACAATTTGAAACAGGCGTATATTATTTTTAGCGTAGATACAAATTTTCCACTTCCATTCCTATGAGAATTGGTCCTAAAGAAAACCATCGTGGCTTAACACATTTTTTCATTGAAAATATTTAATCACATTGCGAGTTTCTGCGGCGCATTCTTGTGATTTATAATTGAAATTCACGAGACTGCCAACAAGAGTTACATGTGTGACATATATATATATATATATATATATATATATATATATATATATACATGCGGTCGCGTGTATATAATTAACTTTGGTATATATGGAATTATGGCGTATGAGGATGACAATTTTTATTTTCTTATCACCTCAGATGGGCATAGATAATTTAGTGACAGAACACTTTGTTCTTCTTATTATAGAGTGATTGTGACATTTGGGTATAAAATATTTAAAATGTTTCCTTCCCTTGTGGATATGGAATCCATCTTAAAACAACGATATCATCAACACTTAGTAAGCTTCACTAATTATTTGTTTATTTTCTACAGCTACTTACAATAAAAGTTGTGGCATCTATATACAAGTTTAGTCGCAGCAGAATGTCAGCGAATGGTTTAATTGGCTAGAGCACTTGGACGGTATCCAAGAGGCGTGGGTTCAAAGCCCGTTACTTCAATAAAAAAATATGAGGTATTTGAATAAGTATTTATGTAGGTAATTAATAAAAAAATTACATTTTAAAATTAAATTTCGTAGTGAAGTTAAATTAAATTTCGGGTGATTACAAAGCAAAAAGTAAGCGCCAAAATCAGACACTTTTTATATATATATATTGTGTTATGTTAAAATATTTAAGAATAGCAATCTCTCTTGCCAACCGATTATTCGTAGAAATAATCTTTGGGTAGCAGAAATCTGTAAAAGTCCCTCTACAGAGAAGCTAATTAAAAATTTCGATCGGCGGAAAGAGATTTCGAATATCTCAATAGAACGCATGGTTTAGCGGTGAGAGCGGTATCTAAGAGGTGCGGGTTCGTACCTCATTGCGCTCAAAATTTTATAGGTTATCTAAATTGGTTATTAAAGCACTTCCAAGTCTGAACTAACCAACGAATTGATCAGGATTAGGTTTCCAGTTCATTTATACGCGGTGCAAGTAGGGGGGAGAAAAATACCAGTGAAATATTTCTATAATACCAGTGAAATATCAGTGAAATATCTCTATAATCCACTAAAAAAGCTTAAACTGTCAGTAATGGAATAAGACTTTTAAATTTATCTGTTTGTGTGATTGTTCGCATATCTTCCTATGTACTGGACGGATTTTAATGATTTCTTTGTTGTATAGTTTTTAAGCCTGAGCCGAAGCTAGGCTATTACTGATTTCGAAAGATGGAACACCTGATGAAGAATAGCAGACCAGCTCATCTATGATAAATAAAGTGAGTAATACAAATGGTATATAATAAATAATAAAATTATATAAAATGCTGTATCATATACAGATATGGATGAAAAATTATATGTATGTATGTATGTTTATAGTTATATTTCAAACCAGTTGACGTGAGTTTCTAAAATATTATTAAGAACACAAATGTTAAAAGTATTTTGAGCTTCCTATACAAATGAAATACATTCGAAGAAAGACCGTTGAAATAACGGCACCTATAGCTTGCGTAACCTCATAATGCCACGTGATTTAAATATGGTATTGGATATAAGCATTACAAATTTATCATAATAATTGCACAGTATGTAAAATATATATTTTTCTCGTATATATAAAAAATAGTTATTTGTATACATATTTTAATTTATTTTCCTTTAAGGAGTAAATACAATCTGCAATTTTTTTTAAGGCATGTTCAGACAGGAGGTTCTCTCTGACTACCATGATATGGCGGAGGGAAGCGGAAGCTGATAAAAAAATTAGTTTCTTTTTGGTATTGTTTGTTAGATAAGTCTAATTTTTGATATTTTCTGATCTGATAGAAACATAATATGTATTGTGTACAGTAACTGGTACAAACTGTGAGGAACACTCAAGCTTGCATAACTTTTATACCATATTACATGTTACCGTTGAAGTTATAAATACGTTAGTGTTTACACAGCCGGTTCCGGTATTTTCTTAAAATAACCAATTCGCCAGTTTTAGTACACTGCAACTAGAACTAAACTTGGTTAAAGTATACTTTACGTTCTCAACACTCCTTTATTTAGTAAAGTCTATAAGTTTTCACTTGCTTTTTTAAATTGCATATAAAGTAGATTTTTTTTTCTATTTCACGCTTTTCCGGCATAGCAAAGTAGTCACAAAAATCTAGATGTCGAGACACTCCTTTATACATTTCTTGCCCGAAATATGTTAATTTATGTAGTCAATCAAATACAAAGGAAAGCAAACAAAACTTAGTTTCCAGATCCTTCGTTCATCACTTTCTCTTTCATCACTTTCCGTCTGAATCCGAGACATTGCCTGTTGCGTGGCAAAATTAATCTCCGAGCTTAGAAATAAAAGAACCAGAGCACAGAAACAAAAGAAATATATAAACAATCCCTAGAGTGGGATCGAACCCATACCCGTCACGATTACAAGCAGACACAGTACCACTGAACGACGATGGTCTTGTATGGTATGCAATGAAAACTGCATGTGAGTAGAATAATTATATGCCAAACTTAACATACTGTTTGTACAAAAGATTTATTCTAATATAAAAAGTGATAGAGATGACTCAGTTATAGGGTTAGGGTTCTTTAAGATCAATCAACGAAGTCATCAATACTTTTTTAGCGTTGTTCGTTAACTCGTTATGTTACTTCCTCCTTCCGCATTTCCCTAGTTGACACGCTTAAAAAATATGAAAAGATACAAAAATAAAACTATTTTTTTTAACTAAAACTAAAATATACTATTCTGGAGTAATAGTATATATATATGTGTATATAGTGTAACTGTTGAGTTTCTCGCCGGCTCTTCTTAGCAGAACTGCCTTCCGGGCCGGTGTTATATGCCGCTAAGACTGACAATACTGATATTTTATGTTAATTGACGATTCGAAAGTACCTATTTGAATAAAGAATATTTTGGTTTTTTATATATATATACTAGCGTCCCGCTTGCAGATTTACTGCGTAAAATATATCTGTTTCGTATATAGAATATACTATGATTCAGTAATAATATAAGTTTAAGGTATATTCTTAGGCTTTTTCCCGCATAGCAGTGTAGCAGAGAGTGTAGTGTCAAAACACTCCGTCCTCCGCTGTCCGCCCGGATTCAAATTCAAATTCAAAATATCCTTTATTCAAATGGCACTTTTGAATCATCGAAAGAACATAATGCTACTACAGACACGAGAAACTCAACATTTGCTTTTTTGAAATACAAAAGTTACAATTTTATCATTTAATACAGTGGGAGTTAACCTGCACCAAACTCAAATCATATTCCTTCCACACATTTTTATCTTTTAAATATTCTCTCATGAAGAAAGTAAATACTCTTCCTAACTGTGAATGGTGCGGAGTGGAGGATGATATCCACCATTTCTTAGTGGAATGTCTCCGTAACGCCGGGGCCCGTCCAGATTTAATTCGTCAATATAATTTAAATTTAAGAGATGTAGGTGTTTTCCAATGTTTATTGTCTGAACCTTGTTCTCTGGTAGCTAAGATGTTGTATAAGTTTAAGTATAAATAGTGTTCTTAGAAGATAAAGAAAATACTATATTTGTGTGTTTGAAGATTGTTTCAGGGAACGATGGGGCTGACATTTTTGTATTATTACATAAAAAGTCGACTAAATAAAAATAGATTATAAAAAATTCTTCTTGGATAAACGTAGAATCTAATCATATGGCATTATTTGTTTTCCAACCGTCCTTTTAGATATTCTAATGCTCTGCTTACCTTACAATTATAAAGTTGCCACGTAAATGTGTTCCAGCTCATTACTTGAACTATACCATTATGGTTTCAATTTTTGTATTTAGAAAACGTATAAAAATTAGAACGCAACGGGATTTGAACCCGCGCCTCTTGAAAACCGTTCAAGGGCTCCGACCGCTAAGCCATGCGTTCAACGGTTTTCATGAGGCGTGGGTTAAAATCCTGCTGTCTTTTTCAATTTCCTAAGTGTGCGAAAGACACGTTAAAAAATGTTAAAAATACTCAATTTTTATATTTTTTGTTTGTTTACATTTCATACTACGATAGAATATTCAAATATATTGGGTATTATAGAACATTAAAAAATTTTAAAGGGTTCGTACTACATAATATTTATGGCCCAATATTATTACGTTAGTGCATTTTTAGTAATGTCGAATATATTCAATAACAGAACGTTTTTTAATGAAAAATGCTTTTCCGTTCCCTTCGTTTATACAAAATTATTATGAGATTTTTATTATAGAGTAGCGACCCGCTCGCGGCTTCGTCTGCGTAAATTACACGGCTATAAATATTTCGTCTTTTCATTGCCCGCGTTCTCACTAAAATTCCAAACTTTTTAGTTATAACTTTTTATTTATGGACCAATTGAAATAAAATATACACTAAATATTGAAGGAAAGTTTACCAAAATACAATAGTCCAAGCTGCATTAAAATCGGTTAAGCGTTACTGAGATTAACGTGCACAAGCACTCAGATAAACATAAAAGAAAATTTATTTTCGGTTCTATTACGTTGATAAATGCCCCTAATAATATTTTTTTTCATATTTCATGTATTTAAAGAAAGCAATCAGTTACATTTTTATTATATGTATAGAATAGATTATCTTATATTGAAGTTCCTATACAACAAAAGTTTAATTAAATTGACCATTTTCGAGTATTGTATAGTGTCGGGAGGTGTAATATAAAACTAAATTTGAACATTTGATTTTATTTATATTGAAACTGGATCAAGTTAATTAGAAAGATACACAACATTTAAAAAGAAAAACCAAAAATTACGCTAAACTTTAGGTTATATTTCTTTGGCTTTTTAAAAATCCAATCAAGCTTTATAAATTTATAAGCCATACTTAATTAAAATAGTATAACAGCTTTCATTTTGAGCTAGGATTAGAAAAAACTAGGTAGGTTTTATGCCTCTACGGATAAGAATGGATGTAGGCAGTAAACAAAGTTATTCAACATTTATATCAATAAATTCTCAACGCGGAGCTAGAAGATTGGCAGCCTCATACCCGCATGAACAAAGAGAACACGTAAAACTGTCGATGCTCGCTTCATCTTTTACTATATGATATTTACGTTTCATCAATCAAAAGTGAAATAATATAAAACATATTTGTTCTCGCGGAAATCGATACATAAATATTAAATACATATACATTTATTTCTCGCCGGCTCTTCTCAGCAGAACTGCCTTCAGAGCCGGTGGTAGCTGCCGCTAGGATCAGTCCTGACATTTTATATTTATTGACGATTAAAAAGTACCTATTTGGATAAAGGGTATTTTGTTTTTTTTATATATATATACACTAGCATACTGCTTGCGGCTTGACCGCCTAAACTATAGCTGTTTCGTATTTTTGGCGGCCTTTTGCTTAAAACAGTGAACTTCCTGGGGAAAACTTAATGGAAGAAAAAAGTAGCCTACGTTCATCCCAAGACCCTCAAGTATCTCTATATTTGTCATTTTCGTCATCATCATCATCAGTTTCATCACAGTCGGTTCAGCAGTTTCGCCATGATAATGTCGGACAGACCGGCAGACAGATACTTTTACAGACAGATACTTTTGCAGATACTTTCGCATTTATAATATTAGTATGGATACATAACACATCCTGGAACAAGAACCTAGTTTTAAGAAATTCCGTGGTCCACTTTCTCAAAATATTTATCAATTTCGTGAATGATGATCAAGGACGGGGATGATTTCTTAATGTATAAATCAAACTCCCATTGGATATTAAATACAAAATTGAAATGGTTAGTCTAATTTTAAACAAAGATTTGTAATTATATCACTGTAGAAGTTACTGCAGTACTCTCATAACAGACGTTGTATATGAACTGCTTTGCAGCTACTTTTTTAATATCAAAATTAGATTACAATTTGTATTATGTCCGTTTATGTTATCAGAAAGCTTAATGGATCTTTGCTTCTGGGAGTAGATTAATTTCAGAACAAGTTGCAGGCGGCAGCTAAATTAAGACTTGTTGATAACATCGCAGTATTGTAAGTACCTGTCTGTTAGAAAAACTATACGGTACATTGACATGGATGGCTCTTTTAAAACTTGTTTACTTCAAAATTGTAAATCACTCGTTAAAATGATTTAAAGTTATATATTATTTTATAATTAATTTTGAATTTATCTAATATTATAAACTTTTTAACGTTTGTTTGTATTATTTCAAATGTAAGTATCTACTGTGTTCAGTTTATACAGCCAGCCTATATATTATAGGGAATACCTAGATCAGTTCTAAGCTATAATAAATAAATAATGTAAAATCAAAGTACCGGTCTAAGTCTAATATAAGTATGTAATAAAAATAATACAGAATAGAAATAACTCACAATAAAAGAACCGTCTTTTGAGTTATTTAAATATTTCATATCATCTAGAAGGGATAGCATTATTTTTATTTATTTCTTTTATACTTGAAATCAAAAATATATTATTATTTCTTAGAAATTATTACAATTACCGAAACTTAAACATTTCTAATTTCTAAAATAAATTAGTTATACTAAGTACTATAGGAATCAAAAGATTAATAAGGATTTGAAATATTGATAAATACTTTTGCAAAGAACGGATTTATTAAGGTTTTAAACCAATTAACTCTAATATTCATTTTTAATTATACATTTTATAATGCAAAATTTAAAATATCCGTCATAGATATAATTATGACAACAATTATTATAAAACTTAAAATATTATGATAAAAGATATCCGAGACCTTGCGTGTTGAGTGCGGAACTCAACACCGCCGTTCATATACTAGAACAGTAACATGAATCATTTAAATATAACCACAGTGGCCTCTCTAAATTACTTACATTTAAAGGAATGTTTTATATACTACTGTATTCTATAAAATTTGCTTCTCACATATACGTGTTCGTTGCCCAAAGACTTTATTATTTTAGCCCAGAGAATTATAGGCGCTCCGAGGAAATGACAGAAAAACTAAAAATCTATAATTAGGCCTTTTTCGGAAGTTAGGTTCAGTTAAGATATATTTTTTATTGTAATTAGATTATCTTAGAGTTATGGTTAATGATAAAAAACCAACCAGAACAGTGTATACATGTTTTTATTTTATTATTTCACATGATAAATTAATAAAAGCAACTCTACATTCGTTGTTTTTTTGTTTTTTCCAAAACTTCTATATAAAATGAGTTGAAAGTGCTACTCATATGCGTGTTCGTTGCCCAAAGACGATGAAGCAAATAAAAGCAACGGATCATCGAGTGTCAAAGTCAAAGGCAAAGTCAAAGTCAAATATTTTTAGTCATAATAAGAAGTTACATGCTTCATTTTTTGAACGTCAAACAATATACCACCACTAAAGTCAATGCCTCAGACCTGAGAAGAACCGGCCCAAGAAACTCAGCGGGACTTCTATTTCTTTTTTTCTTAAATATAATAATATACAGATTTATTAGTGACAATGATATCTTTGAAACAGACTGGAGCGAGCATTTCATTCCCAAGGCGTGTAATCATTTATAAAATCGGTAATTAGGTATCGGTATCGGTAATAACCTTTAACACACAAAAGTCTTTTCACAACTTTTTTTTAAATTGTGATATAGAGCATTTTCAAACGTTTTCTGGGATCTTGTGTGTAGTGAATTATGGGTGCTCCTAATAAATACATATACTGTAGAAGTGGTCACCTGAAAATTAATTTGTGTATACTTTACTTCTATTTTCAATAGGTTTGACTATAATATATATAACTCTCAAAATAACACAGTAAAGACACCATGAGTCACTGAATGTCATAATCAAGGCACAATAAATAATTAAAATAAAAATAAAACATCTGATGGTTTCATAACAATTAAAACATATGTAGGTGGAAACAAATGTTGGAAATGATGTAAATAAAAATAAATTTCAACTTCAATAAAATACTATAAATCGTAATTCCACAGATTTCAAGACTTCACAAATTGCGCCTCATTGAATACGCACATCGATGTATTAGTCGAACTTTTGTATTTATTTCGACAACAACGGATATGATCTGGACTGGACTGGATGGACAACAGTTAGTCACTTTAATCTAGGGCAGAAGTGAGCAACCCTCGACCTGCATAATTATTGCATGCAGCTCGTCAAGCGTTTCTTTATATTACAAATATTCTCCCAGTAATGTATTCAGTTCGGGCAAATGAATGCGACTTGTTCCAACATGCAATATGCGATGTGGCCAAGTACATATTATTCATTCTATTCTTAATTATTGTGTCTAATCTATTATTTTTTTTAATTATTTTTGTAATCTAATGTTAATAAATATTATTAAAGATGTGATATTGGCGCGAGCAAAATTTGGATAGGCCCGTTGCTATAAAAGGTGGCTCACCCCTGTTTTAAGAACTTTGTTATCGATAAAGACACTTTTGTGATAATATATTTTTTTAACGTAAGCAATTCCGTTAAGGATACAAACTCGATTGGGGACTCCTCCTCGGTGCTCCTCCTCAACCGCCACTAGCCGAGGCGACGGGAAGACGGGAAATCTGTAAACCCAGTGGCGGGGAGAGCCAGTAAGGCACGTCGTGGAGTCAAGGGCATGCTCTACGGCTATGCTTGTGTCATGAAAAATGGCTCTAAAGAATCTCAATAAGCTCCAAAGAACAATATAAATTGTTTTTCATATGCATTAAATTAGGCGATTTTGTTTCCAAATCATAAAAAAAAAATTTTAAAGTATTTTTAGAATATTTGTTTATTACAAATAATTTAGGGACCTATACTTTTTTAGCAACTATTTAGGCTACACTTATAAAAATACTTTTAAAACTCACATTTAGTGACCATTTCACAAGATATTTTACTGGATATCCAAATTAAGCTTTTTAAAAATATATGTAAAACCACTTGTTACAAATGTGATTAAGTTAGTACACATGTTCCCATAGTTTACGAAGCGTAGTGTTGTGTATCACTTAAGGCGATATCTTAATCTTCTTATTGGCGGAAATAATAATATTAATCTGAATTAAAATGAAGTCATCATAAATCATCAAATATATATATATATATATATATATATTATTAGCTTATGTATGTATGTAAGTATGTTTGCTTTTGTTCCGTTCCGCGCTATTTAAGATAGGTATTTAGGTTTAAAATCAATAATATTTTACCTGGACGACATAATTTGCAGTGATAAGGCCTACTTTGCTATTATCGTTATCATAATGTAAATTTGTCAGTACTTTTAACATTATTTGCAATAAAACGTTTTAATTATTATAATTTAAATCGAGAACAGAGTAAAGTTCTAACGAAAGTGAAATGTGGAAAAATAAAAATGTGGCTACCAAAGTATTCACTAGAAAAAGCACAATATTATACCGACATAGTGATTTTTCATCTTCTATATTTCAAATATAACCTATAACATTGATTTAACAAGCTTTTCGAAACCGCAATATATATATTTTTTTATATTTGTGTAAATCATACCCACTATAAATAACAAAGGTTAACAGCCGCGGTATGTGAATAGTAAAAATAGCCTGTTATGTTTTTTCTCTAATCACACCATTAACGGTTTCGTGAGACTACTATAATTAGAAGTAAAAATATAAATATCTGACATTTCTGAAATATATTTTTACTTTAATTGAACGCCGTTTTATGCTGGAATTAAGGACTGAGAAAAAATTCGGCATAATAAAAATAAACATTGTTGCTGTTTCAATGTACTTGAGACTTATCAAAGTGGCCCACTGTCTGCGTCCCATATAACTGGGACGCAGACAGTGGGTTCATACACCAAGTGGCGGAAATACTTATACTATAATAAGAAAATCTCATAATTTAACAAAAGAATCATGATCTGTGATTAAAATAAAATGATCGTGATGAATAGAAAACATAGGAACTAATGATTCCTGACGATAATTATGAAGTTTAATGATAAATAAGAACTGAACTGTAAGTAATGATTATTTTTTCTCTACAACAACTTCAGGCTGGTTTTATGGTGATCGTTGTCTATAGGATTAGAATCTATCAAACACCACGTTTTGTACGCAATTTAAGGAAATGTTTCTGATTAAAGAATGATATTTTCCGTATTTTCTTCATAACTATGCAGAGATATTGAATTAGCTAGAAATTGGAAAATGTGTATACTTGACTGTATATAATTATTACACGGTTACTCCCAATATCCAATAACCTATGCCAAATGGATATTATATTGTAATTGCTAATTAAAAAAAAGTAATAAAAATGCGACAGCTAACCACAAAGCATTCATATCATCATATCTCTAACATAAAATATTTTTATCTACAATTGAATCAAAAGTTGATGTCATAAAAATTTATGATATAATTTATGTTCGAAACTCACAAGTGGTTAGTTTGAATGGCTTTTGTAATTTTTTATTCTAAAACACGCCATTTGTTGAAAAATGCGTTGGAGCAAAGCAAATAAAGCGAAACATACGGTTTGGTTTCGTGCAAACGAAAACTCGATCGGGGGCGTAAAATATTGTCCGCATACAGCATTAATTACGAAAATCGAAATATTTTATGTTATAAAAATACCATTTTTATAGGTTAAGCTCCGTATTATGTTCCTAAATTCGACGTTCGCTTGCTTTTTTATAATTTTATAATGTACTGTCGCCAACACGATTGCGACTAAGTTTATTTGGTGTATTATTATTTATTTATTACTAGACATGCCAACATTACAAATTAACATTTTATAATAAACGAATAATATATGCCTAGTTCTGGATGTGTAACTAGTACTAACTACAGGCATATACAGCCTTCATTATTTTTTGTATATAATACCTTTTAAAGAAAATTAATAATACAAGGTGGGCCAAAAGAAATCACCCAATTGGAAGATGCTCTTATTTTTGCAAATGGCGGCCAATGTCAAATCTGTTTTGACATTTGGGAACTAGACAGATGTAGAATACAAGTGAACAAGCGATACACTTCTTACACACAATATATTTCTTTTCATTGATGATTGAGCGTAATACTCAGAGCGCCTAACAAACTATACTACGGTTGTAGGATCGTTCCACATTCAAGAAAATGGTTATATGTTAAGGTTGGTCGAATGTTATCTCAAATATAGACAGTTCTCTTTGCGTACCCCGCTATGCGGAAAAAGAATGTAGTTGTCAATATACTATTAATATATCACTTTCATTTCATTGGTAGGTGTTGAATTAAAACTGCAATATGCCCGTTTTAATTATTTTCATGTGCGTAAAACGAGGATAAAAATCTAATAGATATTTTTATCGCTCGTCCGTCTGTTGTATTATCAGGCTCGAGGTTGTTCGTATTTCTAGCGTCGTTAAACGCGGCCTTGCATCTTTATATAAAAGATGTTCATTGATGCCGTTATAAACAAGAGATTTATTGATTTCTAAAGAAAAAAATATATTTTCCAAAATCATTATTGCAACCGCTACGAGTATGTAATTGTATAGGTTAATATATCGTTTTTGACTAAAGCAAGCTGCTTTAGTCTAAAACTATATATACACACTTTTCCACGTATAGCATGTACGGAGTTCTCTCCGCCTAGTGTCAAGATATTCCGTTCTCCACTTTCCCCACGAATTCTGGTCATTGCCTGTTGTGTGTTGGAACTTAATGCCGCGCTTTGTCTTAGGTACCTGATCGGAAAAAAATATTTATTTTAAACATAATCCTTCTCCCAATGGAAATCTCATCCACAACCAATCCAGACGCTGTAAGACTGGAACACGACGGCCTTAAGACTAGAGCAATTTGTTTTATTTTCCAAAAGAGCAATAATAAATTCCACTGAACTCAAATTTCATTGTACTCGTATATACAATCACGAGCAAGTGACTTTAAATATTACAAAATCACCTAGAAACGTATACCTACTACGTATATTCTACTTTCATATATTAAAGGTTTTATATGTACATATTTTGTAAGTTATTATGAGATTTAACTAATTCATTTTTATTTCGGCATCAGGAAACGAATCCAACTAAAAGAACAATACATTATTGCTACAAATAAAATTATAGTTAAGCACCTTATTGACTTTTTTTTAGCTACTTATCATAATTTTCAAGGGTAGAATGATAGTAAAAAGGCGGAGTGATGGAAAAAACGTTTTTTAGACTTAAAGGTTACAAATAAGTAATTCTCTAGATTTTAAAGAAATATCAATGTATTTAATTGTTTAAGCCATTTTTATGTTTAAAATAAGCTACTTCTACACTTCTAGGTTACTCCTAGTTTTCGCGTTCGGTAATGAAATTATTTATGTCACACAGTATACATCTAATAATAATATTCCACAAATAATTTCAGACTTGCCACTTGAACAATTTAACATCAAGATTAATTTTAAACGATTGCGGAAAGTTTATTATTTTATCCAAGAATACGTTAATGTGTGAAATTAAATGCTGTTGATGCTCTCTAAAGAGGCTAATCTTAGTTGTAAAATTATTGTATTTGAGTTTCTCGCCGGCTCTTTCGGCTTGAGGTGTCTTCGGATAAGACTGACAATACTGACATTTTATGTTCATTGACGATTCAAAAGTGCTTGTGATAGTCTATTTGAATAAATAATATTTTGATAATGATTGATTTAGATATTACCGACAGAAATAAAAACTCTACAAAAATAAATTTAATTATTAAAAGTATGCAGAAACTCACTCGTAGATCACAGAAGATTTATACTGTAAATATTTACGTTCAATTAAACATTAGAAGTGGATTCTGAATTTGTAATTACAGTTAGTTTTGTTTTTCTGACACATTTTTCTGGTTAAAAACCAGTGTGTGTGACCACGGACAGATGTGTGACCACGGACGACTGTAAAGTGTTCGAAACGTCGGTTTCTAAAATGTATTTTCGAATGCCAAAATTATACGCGATTAACCCGGTTAAAATAGTTTCATTTCAAAATGTGTAATAATCGCGAAAATCAGAGAACTTATCATCTTTTTCTCATTAGAAAACCTAGTACCAAATCGTAGTTTCTCACATGTCGTCATTCTAGACGCATTGCAAGTTGGATAGCGGAAACTAACACCGCATTTCCTCTAATTATAATGAAACCGATAAAAATATTACAGGTAACAATAAAACTATTTCCAGTATGCATGGTATGGTAGGTTGCACCTACAACCATCGCACGTACAGACAAACTATACCAACTAAGCTGAGATGGGGCAGTGGAGTCGATTGTTATCTTAAAGCATACCAATTCGACATAAATTTCCTATTCACTGCAATACACTACTAGTAATATATCTGAGAGCGCGCTTGATATGCTTAGATAGTTCCCCGACAATCCTTAATCGACCCCCAAGCAAGTGCAAGTTGTCATTCGAACTGCAGAATAGACACGGCTATTCCGAGGGGATCAATTTGATTGCTATTTCAATTCCATTCATAGTTCTGAACTGTTGGGATTATAGCTTTCTTTTTTCGACGTGTAAAAATATTTCTATATATATTTCTCGTAAGCTGCAAAATATTTAAAACGTATGCTATTGTTTTGTTGACTTGAATGAAGTTTTCAACGTTGCGATTTTAAAATATATGTGTTACATACTTATATTTTATGTTTTACTGTAACTTTTAAATAAAAAAATACCTTATTTGCATTTAAGGATAAAATTGAAATTATTTAAAAGTGTATTTGAATTTTGATTTAACACAGCTTTCTTATTAGCTTGTCGAAAAATTATATATTTTATTTTTAAATATTTACGATATATTATAATTTAGACAATACCACAATATACAAATAATACCATTTCATATTAGTTAGTAGTTCATTTATACTGAATATAAGCTTTTGAAGTTAAATTTAATTTTTACATTACATAAAAAGCCAGTTCTCGGTTTCAAGAATTATTTAAAAAAAAATTTTTTGCCGCTTCACGCTTATTCTCGCATAACTGGATAGTCTGAGAGAACCTAGGGTGAAAATATTCCGTTCTTCATTTTCCGCCCAAATTCGAGACATTACGTGGCGGATATCAAAGCCGCGTCTTATCTTGTTTCCCAGAACGAATAACTGAAAATAATTAAATTATAATCATTACACACGGAGAGAGAGACGGAGACGATTTCAAAGGACCAGGCATAATCCACTGGCTACTTGAACGCTCATAAAACAGGTAGCAGGCCTAAACGAACACTTCTGAAGAGTTATTGTGCATATCTGGAAATCCATTGTCGTCTGTAAATCTTGTGAATAAGTTTTTTTGTGAATAACTCGAAACTAATTTTAATGCCTCAACAAATTGCATAAATACATCTGCACTTTCAGAACAGTTTTTTCCGTAAAATGTATGGCCATATTCCTATCTGATATTTTTATATGTTATATATGTTTTCATCAGGCTGTAATTTTAATTATAGTAAGCTTATAATTAGTTAATTTCTGTGTCACTGTTATTATTTTTGGCATTACAATTGGAGTAACAATGTGTCCTTCGAATAGGTGGTCGTTGACGCTGCTCTGTAGTTTTATAATTTTAGTAGTTGTGAACGTATATTTTGCTTATGTATGATTTGATTTTTGTTTCCCTATTAATATATTTACTAAAAAACACATACTTAGAAAACGTATAAAATTTTGAACGCAGCGGGATTTAAACAAATATAACAAAATACATACAAACATATGCTAACAACATATAAGTTGTAATAAACGTATAAGAATGGCTTAGCGGTCAGAGCGCTTGAACGGTTTTCAAGAGGCACGGGTTCAAAATCCCGCTTTGGATTTCAAATCTTATACACGTTTTCTAAATATGTTTTTCAGAATTTCCTTGAAAGGATTTTTGAGAATAACTTTAAAAAATGTTAAACATATATTTGCATAAATAACATTTTCTCATGTCAAGCAGATTGTTCGTGAGAATAATCTTTGGGTAGCTTTAGAAATTTGTAAAAATCTCTCTACACAGAGATGCTAACAACAAATATAAGTTGCTTAATAAGCGTATAAAAATTTCAACGTAGCTGGAGGTGGGACATGGCTTGGTCGAGCACGCTTGAACGCGGTTTTTCAAGAGGCGCGGGTTCAAATCCCGCTGCGTTCAAATTTTTATACGTTTTCTAAATATGTCTTTTTATACGTTTTCTAAATATGTCTCTTTCAATTTGCTTAGTGTGCGAATAACACTTAAAAAATGTTAAAAATATATATATTTACTATTTTTTACTTTTACACGTGTCCAGAATCACGATGACCTCTAGATTTTTACATAAAGGTATTTTAATATACCGATACTCATTATAAACCGAAGACTTCGCTTCGAATCGTTCACGAGATTGTCACCATAAACAAAGTAAAGACCGCTTAGACCTCCCACATTGCATGTAACATTGTTCCAAGAATACCCCATAAGTCCAGCTTCATTTTATGAGGATCTATTTGCCATCAACACAGGTTGAATGTAATCTTCAGCGTCATTCGGTCATGAAATTGTTAATTAACAGACAACGGGTAATCTAACCTAACGGGGAACCCTCCCTATATTGTTTTATTGGATAAATTGGCAGGCCTCTATAAAATTAGCGAATGTAATACGTTTCGGAACTTTATCGAAAGGATTAATATCGGTTCAATTAGTTACTTTGCGTTAGGGAGATTTTAAACAAATCGAGGTATATTTCTTTTAGTTAATCACTTTTGGATTTTATGTGTACATTTTGAAATTTATTTAGGTGTACATAAATAAAAATAAACGTGTTTGGTCTGTTTTATAGGCCTAATATTTTTTTATATATTTGTTACATTTCAAAAGAAAGTATTCAAAAAATAGTAAAATGTTTTCGTATTAGTACATAAATATATGACTCTGATCAAGGTAAAGTAATGCAGCCCTTGTCATTACATAATATACTTGCTGACAGACAAACAGCCGATACAGTTTGTAGGTAGGTTAGTTTTTTCAAAAATCCTGATTTTTTTTTGTTTATTTTCTTTTTTATTGAACAATATTTGTTTGTTAATTATAAAGCACATTTCAATTAAAAAAGCGCGGTGTTGAATTTCACTACTCAACACGCAACGTCTAGTCCTGACACTAGGTATGCGGAAAAACCGATAAACTGGATTTCAAATAAATATAGTTCTGATTTTTCCTTATCCATCCTTTCCATATTTAATTATCATCTGACAACGATTTATGGCACGTATGACGTAAAGTTTAATCGAGCTGTGAAGCATATTAAATATATAAAAATCGGCTAAAATATTCGTAATTATAAGTACTTTTTAAATCTTACTGTCATCGGATTCAAAAGCAGAACGTACTGGTATCCTGCCATCAAAGCCGTAAAATTGTAATCGATATCCAACCCTTGGTAGGATTAAGCCTAGTGATTACAGACCCAAATGGATTAAATGTAACTCAATTTAGTAAAAGCGGATCAAAATTATTTCCTATCACCGCCTCTATCAATCAGTGATGTTTGCATTTTAAATCACTATAATAACTTCGTTTATACTAAATTAGTACCACAGTGTTTTAATTATATCTTTGTTTAACAGTTGTAACAGTATTATAATATATGAACTCTGTTATTAATTTTTTTGTTCTTTTTCTACCTTTCGATCAATTATAAGAAATATACTGAAATAAAAAAATATATACTGTTAGAAATGAAAATATACTGCAAGAAAATCTTGCAGCGCTAACACTTTTTGATTGATTGACATTTGATTTGCATACTTGCACACGTGTCCGGGTCCAGTGACAGGATATTTTCATAGCATTAATGAAGTCCTTAACGGGAAGATTGGAATAACAAAAAAATATAATAAGCGTATTATTACTTTCAGTTTCTAGTTTCAACTAATTTGCCTATTTTAACTTATTGAATACTTCTTTTGCTATCAATTATAGTAATACGTATTAATTTTAATATAAGTTATTTTTTATTTGGTGCAGTGTGAAAGGGTCTGATTGACAGGTTATAGGTTCGATTCCAACTTGGAGAAATAATTATATTTCAACTTTTTTCATTTCCCCGATCTGGTGACGAGACAAAGCGTGGTATTGAGTCAACTCAACGCGCAATGACTCGGTTTCGGTTTTTTCCCTTATAATATATTGTGAATACAAATATATTGTGACCTACAAATGTATGTGTCGGTAGTGGATAAATAGAAAAGGTTAGAAATTCATAAGTCATACACGCTGCACTTTGTCTGCCTAATAACTAAGAAACGCTAACATACAATTTAAATATAAACAATTACATACTGACTTCTCGAGCGAGTAAACTAAGGGTCCATAGTAAGTTTTGGCGAATATATTAAATGACTTGTGTCATAAATTAATTTCATAATATATTTGAGTCCATCATGGCACAGTGGAACAACATCTGACTGTAAGCGAGATTGATTGTGAGTAAATTTCTTCACTCTTTTAAGAGAAAACGTGGCGATGGGTTCTGATACTCGACACTTAATATCTGAGGGAAAATTAAGAATAGATTGTTTTGCCACTAGGTTCCCTCTGTCTAAAGACTGCCTGAAGTGTGAAACTGAAAAAAAAGGTACCTGATTTTAAGCACTTTACAATAGTCAGAGGTAGTAGTCTGCCTGTCTAATATAAAATTATACGAGACTAGCAATTCGTTAGTGGTATTATAGCTGTTTCGTGTTTTCGGTGGCCTTTTCGTTAAACCAAAACTAAAAAAAAAATGGGAGAAAAAGTAGCCTATGTTCTCAAGAGGGACTTGAGAACATAGAGAGGGACACTTGAGGGAAGTGTCTCTATTTAAATTTTTATCACAATAGGTTCAGTGGTTTGTTCGTAATAACGTCACAGACAAACAGACAAAGTTACTTTCGCATTTACTAGTATGGATTGATTAGTGCTACAATAGTATAATTTATATACTACCTAGGACTACTCGTGTTCGTACTACGCACTAGATGTAAGGTCTATGTATTTACACATGTCGAATACATGTTAACGGACTTCCCTAATACATAATCCCGGTAGAGGCCTATTTAAACATAGAGAAGACGACGGCGTTGTTCCGATATACTTTTCTGACATATAATATATATATATATATATATAACTATGTATATAAAGTTGTCATCACTATGTAAGGAATTGATTTCTGGAAATTAACATATATACATATTTTTACATTTTTTTAATGTGATATTTGGAAATTGAAAAACATATATTTAGAAAACGTGTAAAAATTTTAACGAATTTTTAATTTTAAAAATTTTAACGAATCGAATATATGTTTTTCAATAAGAAATATGTATTTTATTTAGCGAATTGTTATTATTCAACTAATTCAATTATATATATATATATCTCTAAATACCTAATATGCGCAATGGAATTCTCTTACATGATATCTTTACATCATAGTGCTTTAAAGCCACAGTGGCGCAGTGGGACGACGCTTGACAATATACGCGATCGTTGTGGGTTCGATTTCCACTCACTTCTCCGCTTAAGTGGCAAGACAAAATGCGACGTTGAATTCCGCCACTCAACAACGTCTCGGATTCGGACGTAAAGTGGTCGAAGTGTCTTGACACAGGGCTCTCTGTCAAATACATAGTTGCTATATATGCCGTTGTATAAGTTTTTAATAATATTTATCCCACCTCTTAAGTCTCAAGTAAAGAGAACCTGATATTATATTACTCCGTTGTTCCTTTTTTATCTATATTTGTGGCATGACCCTCTTATACCTATTATATTACCTACTAATAGTCGTACCATAGACTAGAGCTTTTTGTTTGCGGCGTATTTGTTTGTCTTATTATTTATTTTCTTATGACAGTAGAAAAAAGTTTATTATATATTGTTTTAGACTCATAACCACGCCGTCTTATTGGCCCTTATGGGGACGGAAAATATGTACCCATATATGTAAGTACATAAAACCTAAACACGTTTCATTCATCTTAAACACATTTAATATTTAATTTTTCGTAAAAACATGGTAAAACGTCAGTTCTCTGAAGTATATTGTTTCCTTTACCGAGGTATCTGTTCCATATAGTTAGTTCCTTGATCAGTAAGTTAGCGTTTACCGGACTTTAAAAGGCTTACTTCAGGTCTAACGTTACATGATATGAAAACCGTAAGAGATTCTTTTGTACTTCTTTGTTACCTCCCCACTCGCAAGTTCTGCGGAAGGAAAATTTACAAGTTAGTGGTCTGTTTTAAAATGTTATGATATTTTATATTATGGTATAGGTATATAAATATATATAAAGTTCTTCCGTTATCGATTCAACTGTTATCGTACAGACGTAAAATTGAAACTTAGCGTTTAGTGGTTCCTTGGGGAGTGTAAGGGGGTATTAAGAAAAGGTTTTCCGCAATTCCTACAGGAACGAGAAAAAGGACAGTCAAAAATAATAAAGTTATAAATTTAGATAGTGCCATAAACTCCACGCAATAAAAAAATTGTTGTCAACAAACTGGACATCTTTAGGGTTTGCAATAAGACACTAAGCTTTCTATGATTCTTATGAGCCTAGCTTTTAGTACTAAAAATGTTTAAAAATGTAAAAAAAGAAATTATATTTAAGGTATGGCCGTAGTGAATAAATAAAATATAATTTAAAAAACAGTTGCATGCCACTTGTATTTACATTCATTGTGAATAAATTAAACAACTTTAGATTTTATAGACGTTTATTAGAAAATTATATAATTCTTGCATTATAATTATTATAACTAAACTTAAATAAAATCATATAAAATAGAAGCTTCTTATATAAAAAAAGATCACACTGACTAGATTGTCACACCCCTGTCTGTTATAGTTTTACCACGATTATGACATATAAGAAAAGCCGAAAAACCAAATTAATATCAAAACCATTTCATGAAAACCGCTAAGCCAATGCGTCGCTGGATATAACGTATGAATAAACATAAAAATTAGTGAAAAAGAACAGCCTACAATATATGGTGTTATTTTTTCATAAGGTCCAAAGGCTTGTTATAAGGGATTTCTTTCTAATCATATTAAAGCCTCTCAAAATAAGAAAGTATAGTACTAGTATAGTATAGTATTATCTTTCATATTTATATCCTATCCTTCTAATCTCATTTCTCCAAATAAAAAAGCGAGTTCCTAGGCATACCTGATGCTATTGTAAGTAATGGAAAGTTATTTGCAGTTAACGATTGAAACAATATCGAAAGATTGCTTCAGTAACACTGAAATGCATATCGAATGCCGATAGCTTTGTCCAAGTCAGTCAGTATGAAAATAAATGGAAGTGTAGAAATAGGATAACGAACCGCATGCACACATACATATACTACATACTTTGCATCCAAATACAAATATATGCAGTTGTCAAATTAGATAAGTTTAAGCATTTTTTTTAATTATTATTCAATACAATTGTTTTACTCGAATCAAAGCTAAGAAAAAAACATAATAGGAGAAAATTTTAATTAGTAATTTAAATTTAATCATTTAAGGAACAATTACGTATCTGTGTGGTAATCAGGATGTTGAAAAGCTTGGAACTATTTTATTTTCCTACATTACTCTTTACCTCTCTTTAAGCTATATATTGATCTGTATATATATATATATATACATTCGTATATGTGTTTTTCTCAGAGCTCTTCTTTATGTCATAATACGTATGGTAAACACATTTTAACATTTTTGGTTAATCACAAACAAATTAATTACAAACCTGGACTTGGGTTCTGTTACTTTATATATTTCATTCAATGGGCCTCGTGATGTTGAATTTGTTAATTTATTAATGGGAATTATTTATTCATTTTATATTGTTAATAAAAATACTGATACATATTGTAAATTGAAGCTATATTATAATATACTTAAATAGAAAAAACACTAGGGCATAAAAGCTTGATAAATACATATATGAATAAAATAGAAAATATCGTTACAAGGGAGGCAATACTTATAATATTTAAAAAAAAATAAACTCTATGTTATTATACAAAAATTTTACTATCTAACGGTAACTTTTAACCATTCCAATATATTTAAAATTTAATCTATATTATATTATATTTAAAAAAATAAGCTTAACTATAAATATGACAAATATTCTTTGGTAATTAGCCGTATTTGTGAGCATAAGTCATTAAAAGCAAATTTAATTATTCTTTTCTATACTTTATTATTATTAGAACTAACTAAATTTAAAAGATAAAAATGTGTGAAAGTAATATATGATTTGAGTTTGGTGCAGGTTAGCTACCACTGTATTAAATAATAAAATTTTAACTTTTGAGTTTCTCGTCAGCTACTACCGGGCCGGTGGCAGCTTTATGTTCATTCGACGATTCAAAAGTGCTCGCAAAGGTCTATTTGAATAAAGGATATTTCTAATTTGAATTTGAAAGAATAATGTTATTTGTAACTAGTTCCCGCGTATATTAAAAAACTTACTTTAAGTTAAAATTATTATCTGTGCCGTGTTTACGTAAAGTTATCATGATTAAAAAAGTAACAATCATCTAACATTATTTTATCCAAACATTTTTTTTTTATATATACTATAAAATAATAAATTATATTTAAAATAATATTAGTATTAATAATTTTATAAATCAGAGTATCGGTTATTCACGCGTGCCTCGATGTTTCTTCTGTTCCCGGTACCAGTGATCACTTGCAGCACTTTAAAAGCCTTGGACTGCCGAGGAGGGCCTTCTTGGGAAGAAAATCTGTGGTAGTATACACTGAAATTATAAAAAACATTTTCTTTTATTTGAAAGAAACCTTTGAAATACTTAGTTTAGGTCACTCAATTCAAACGATCTTGATGTTTGAAGCTATATAGTGTATAATGTATAATGTGTCTGTATAGAAAATGAAAATAAATTCTTATAAATTTTTATAACATATTATATAAAACAACTATGCCATTGGCCATATTTCACTTATAGTAAGTAATATGATACATATGATTTTTGGTCTAAGGCATTAACTTTAGTGAACCGGTGGTAAATTGTTTTGAATGAAATTACTTGAGTCAAAAGTCAAACTTGAGTTTTTAAATCAAAGTTTTGTTACTATTTTACAGTAACGTTAAAATAAATCAATATTTATCGTAAATTAAACAACTCTTAATTAAATGTGTATGCAAGGTACGTTTTATATAGTGTATACTTTTAGTGTGTACTTTACGAGTAATAAATATGTATATAAAAATATTTATTTTAATATTTATTATCGTTCTTCTATATTTATTGAACCAATAAAATCATTGGGCCTATTAGCTCTACAAAATATTAGCGTAATAATGATCACTAATTAGATTCTCCATTTAATCTTAACAGATACAATTACAAGAAAACAAAATGTTTAGAAGCCATAAGTTTTAAAGATGAACGCAAAAAAAAACAATGTAGATATTAAATATAAAATTTTGAAAGCGCCAACGTTAAAGTTTTTAGTTTTAATCATCGATTTAGCAGCTAATTACAGAGAGCGTAAATTGGTTAAATGGGTGAAGTAAACAGAATTAGCGCGTTCGCAAAGCCTGATGATGCTAATAACTCTAATTATAGCAAGTGCCTGATTCATGGAAGCGGTGCAATAAAAAAAATGGTTTACTTTAGACAGTGCAAACAGCTCCCTTAATACCGCCCACCGAAGCTGAAAAATTACAAGTGTTGTTCCTTTAAGATGTGCTAAATATAATTTGAACTAATTTGATGCAGTTTCAACAGCGTCCTTTTTATTACATAATGGAATAAAAACATTAATAAAAAAAATGAATATTTTTTACGTTGTGTATACCTATACATTTTTGGACAACTCATATATAAAAAGGAGCTTGTGAGGAAAAGTTTTTTACTTTTAATTATTTACCTTTTGTTCGGCCCACCGCCGTTGCCACCTTCAATCTGTATTGGAATTATTCTTGTCTTCGGCTGAGTATCCTGGCTGTTCTGAAATCTTCTGTTCAATGTAGGCAATTCTGGCTGATTTTGCTCTTCATCCATCCGAATCAACTGCGGTGACAAAACTCTCATGATACGTTGAGTGGGTTGCGATAAAGGAGCCTGTGTATTGTTTTGAGCTTCGGGATTTTGCTTCATATCAATTACAATTCTCAGTTGAGGCTGCTGGTTTCCTTGCCTGCCCTGATTTCTTGTTTCTGTACTCGACACTTCCATTTGTATGGGAATAATTCTTCCTTGTGTATTTTCGCGTGGTAAACTTTTCCTATTCTCAGAAGGCCGGGTTGACCAGTTTGGCTGAACTGGTTGTTGATACTTAGGCGGACTAATGACATCACGAGCATTTCTTTGGATTTCATTACTTTTTTTTACCCATTCTGGTTCCTGATTTGATTCTCGTGGCGGTGTTGCCAGCTCTCTGCTTTGGCTTTTTCTTCCGTCTAATGGTCTTTGACACCAGGCAGGTGGAGGGGTTTTAGTTTTTTCTTTTTGTGTTTTAACCCATGGCGGTATCGATTTTGGACTTTCAGGACAGTAATATACAGGCTCTTGATTGACATATACTGCTTCTTTTTGAGGACTATTATTATATTCTGGTTGGCTACTTTGTTTCTTTGGTGTTACTGGTATAGAAATAGAAGATTGGTATCGAGTTTCTGGAGGAGTTGTTGGAGGTATTGATTTATTTTCTTGTGACCTCCAAGATGTGCTATCCTGTGCTCTATTAATATTATCTTCAGAAACCCATGGAGGAGAATAATGTTGTTGAGGAGGATTTTGAATTTGTACAGGGACCTTTTTATTTTCCTGTTTCCAAGATGGTTTGTAATTGTTTTCTATTTGGTTATTCATTGGCTCATTCGCTTTCCATGGAGGGCTATACCCTTGTTGTTGATCTACGTTTTGGTAATTGTTATTTAACACTAGTTGGTTGTCTTGGGGATGTCTATTGAGGGTGCTCGTTCTCCAAGGAGCAGAATTAGTTTTATCAATACTCGGAGATAGTTGTGCTTCTTTTACATTATCTGAATTAACATTGTTGTAAATATGTTGATTACTTGGAAATCCGTCTTTATTTCGCTGCCCAGCTCGAGGTAAAGTATGAAATACTGAATTATTTGAAGATTGGCCATAGTTAGGAGTATTTTGTTTCACAGCTGGAGAAAATTGTCCCTGATTCATCTGCGGTGACTGAGGACTATTATTGACACTCGAGGGAGAGTCACGTCTATCTGGTTGCCTCCAGTAATTATTAGGAGAAGGTGAAAATGGAGCGTTATTATTTGATGGAGATTGATTTGCAAATGGCTGAGGACTCTTATTGAACTGCGAGTCCTGTCGTACTAATATTTCTCTTGTAGGTGGTGCACCATTGCTATTTGGTGAAGCATAATTTTGGTTAGCATATTGTGCTTCTGGTCTATGTAAAGGACTATCAGGTGATTGATTTTGGTACGGATAGTTTTGTCTTTGTAAATTACTTGGTGAAGAATAATTTTGTGGAATATTATGAGAAGGTAACTTTACAGTAAGAGGGCTAGGTACTTTTTCGATGAATTTAGGAACAGGACCCAAACGTTGCACGTCTGCCTTCTCTGCTTCCCAGTGGTATGGACTATTCGTTTTTCTTAGCATACCTATTGGGTTTTCGGGTATAACGATTTCAGGTCGTTCACCTGGGGCAGCTGATTTAGGAGCCTTTTCTTTCGGGGCTTCAATTATCAAAGGAGGCGGTGGTGGTGGAGCTGGTATTTTCAGTGGTGGAGGAGGGGGAGGCACCGGTCCGCCTTGAGGATGATAGTTATTATTCGGTTGTTGGCCATATGCCTGTTCCTGTTCTTCTAATGATCGTTGACGGGCCATTCTTCTTGCCATACTCGGTGTCTTAATTTGTGACAAATCTAATCCACCTGGTGTGTAGGTAAATGGCTTTTTGTCTTTCGTCATCATAGCATTTTGGATACATGCTGGTGGTTCAGCACCTCCCATCGCCTGAAAATGAGAAACAAACATTGATCTTATATTTCTATGATAACAACCTATTTCAACATTTCAATCAATAGTCTAAATTGGTTATCAACATATATAATGCACACTGAATGATATTTGTTTGACAACTTTAATATATATAATCTTTTGTATAATATAGTTGTAATGTACATTGAAATCGATCACTTTGAAATTACCGAAAATAGTTTATTATTACATATTTGAATTTTCTACCCATAATTTTGTTTTAAAATTGATGTAATATTTAAAATAATAAAATATAATTATATATCATTACTAACATTAACCTGAGTCTTGCCGTAGTTTGGGATGCGGCCGACATGTCCAGCGATCGGCGCGGGTCCGTATCTGGAATGCGTCCAAATATCGTATTATTTTTACACGTATGACAACACCGACGGACACAAACACTGACGGTCATTGTTGACCCATTCCGCTTTGACTGTTTGAAAACTTGTATTTGTATAAAGCGACGGGAAACTCCAACTTTGATTTTTTGTTTTATAAACATTTATTGTCTACCAAACATCAATTTATTAAATGCGATTCTGAAATTAACTTTTATTTTTCAATATAATTTGTTTTATTATAAATCTGTGCTCTGTAAAGTTTATTCGTATTTACATAATTTGAAAAAATGCATCTGACAGTGACAAACTAATTTTAATTCTGGTTAGTCATTTCATAGAAATGCCAATCGTTTTTAAATATTATAATATCATTGTAATATCATTATAATATCATTGTATATCAGAACATTTTTGTATAGTATTTTGGAAAAGGATTATGAAGAGCGCAGTTATATTAAACTTCGTCGTGGTGAAGCCAAATTATTATATTACTCATTTCACTGCATACATAAATTCTGGTCTTTATTTCAAGCTCTAAAGCTTATTCATCTTAAAAATAGCTTCTAAAATAGCAAACATATATTTACGAAATACGTATTGTGTTCTAATATTATATTATTTAACAGAATTTAAACAAACAATTGGCTACAAGTGGTATTTAAATGAAAATTTAGAAATGAATTTAAAACCATAACTTCACTTTTTAGCATCTTCACGCTTTTTCCCGCATAGCAAAGTAGGCAGAAAGAACCTCATGCTCGAATTTGAGACATTGCGTGTTAAGTGGCGGAACTTAACACCGTGCTTTGTCTTAACAGAGCGAAGAAATGAAAATCATTTAAATAAAATCAGACCACTGCACTTGAGGCTTCTGTTAAAATAAACAAGCACTATTACCTAATAATTTCTAGTAAACTACTATTATTAGTGTAACATGATTTAGAACGCTAAACTTACCCGTTAGCAGCCATTCTGTCGAAGTAATATCGATGCTTCAATAGCTCCAACTGGAAGTGAGATCATATCGGCATTAGCATAATAGCATATGCTTCGGAAGACGGCTTCGGGAACTCGTTCAAGGTTAAATATTACAGGCGTAAACGTTTACTGTATTCTTTCATTGACCTAATTTACATAACTTTACGTTTCGATTTTAAGTTTTTATATATATATGTACATAAAGTACATTCTAGGATAGTTAAAGTCTAAATAACTCATCACTTTATTTTCAAGTTTTGGTGTAAAGTTCTGTAAATCTGTAATTTGTCTCAGAAAGAAGTCAGTAATGTAATGTTTACAAACTTATTGATAGATTAGATTATTAATATATGTCTGATTTGCAATTCTACAATTCTATGTTATTAATTATATGAACCATACCAAAAATATAAAGGTAAATTTGTATTAACCTAGGGCTAAAGACACATAGAATTTATTTTTAGCTTAGAAAGATCGGCAGTTTCATTTCTTTTATTTGTCTATGATAGCACCTGCCTAATCTCCAGTTACCTATATGTAGCATGGAAAATGCCAGTCAACTCTGATTTACAGATGCCAAGGATGGTGTGTGATGGTAGAGTTTGGCACTCTCACGATAATAATAGTCGATGGCTAGACGCCAACCCAGTTTTAGCTCAACTGCGCCTTACGTTCCGCAGAACGAGCAACGAATTTACTTTTTACGAACATTCGTTTACCATTCATTCGCAGAAGTGATGGAAAATTAATGATTTATGCAGAAAACACTAGTATTTTGTTCACAATTCATACTTCAGTCAAGTTCAGTTGCAATTACAAATTTAGAATGCTAAATACATATAGTTATTATGGTATTTTTGTAGGCTTTTTTTTGATTCTTTGCTTTTTCAACGTATGAAAAATTAAATGCTTTCTGAAGTAAGCATTTAATTTTTCTTAGGTAATTTAATTTCATAAGTATTAATACTAATACATAATTTTTAATGATATTGTAATTAAATAAATATTATTTGCCTTCAAATTATTGGCCTTCAAATTATGCCCTATTGTCGTTTATATTGTTTACCTAATTTGGCCTGTTTATTTGATTTATGTAGAGTACTTACTACCTGTGATTAGAATAATTACTGGACAAACATATTTGGTAATGCTCTAAACATCATGACTAAATTAAGTGTAGCTCATATTTACATTTGACTGTATATAAATAATGAATGGTAATATACAAAACTTGTAAGAAAATGTTTATACAAAAACATCTTAAAGCTTAAAAAGCTTAAAAAGGTTTACATTGGCAACAGAAACCTGGGCTTTAGAATCAACTAATATAAAACTATTATAGTTTTATAATAATGTAGGCAATAATTAGTAAAATTTAAATTTCGACATATTTTTTTATACAAAAAATCGTATATCATATTTTGAATAATCAATCATTTGATTGCTTTTGATTAATGCAAGTTTTGTATTGTTCCAAAAATGGAAAGAAAGTTTTTGTTATTCAGCTCATTTAAAAATATCCATAAATATATATAAATATAACATAAATATCCATATGTTCTATTATTATTAACTGCCAGAAAGGTCTTTCATTCAGAGCAAATATTAGGTGTCGAATCAGGAATGCATTGTTATCGAATCTATATCAAATTGTTAATTTCAACTTCGTAGCACAAAAGCTAGAATTAGTATTTCCCCCAGACAAGACTATACGAGTACCTTCAATATTGCATATTAAACAAAAGCTTTTAATTTAGAGCTTTTAATAGAACATACATATTCAATATTCACTTTAGACACTCATTTGTATGAAAGATTGTATGTTTATATTTTAGGATTTTTTGTAATTAAACATGCTTTTGAAAATTAAAGCAAATTATTTATGATCAACTTTTAACAGTCAGAGAGAACCTAGTGGCAAGACACTACATTCTATAGAATTGCTAAGATCACAGTATTTTAAAACATTTTTTTTACTAATAACCTTTAAAATGCCTTTAAAAAATGAGTTACAATTTTATAAATATTATTATAATGTAGGAGCTATATGTGTATTTTACTTGCTATGATTTTAAAAGGAAATTGAATGTCCGGGTTATTAAATTTAATATGCAAAAAAAATTTTTTATCATATTTAAACTTGTTTGTGAATTCCGTAAATATACAGCCAAAAGATTGAACAGAGATAAAACATTAACTTTTTATGAAATATCGAAATCTCAAATTAAATGAATATTTGTATATTTATATAAAGTATATACACATATATTTAATCTTCTCTTGCATATAGCAGGATATGCAAATTAACCTAGTGTTACGACACTAGAGGTGCAGTGAAGTCAGTTAACTGTAAACAAGGTGTGTGGGTTCGATTCCCAAACGAGGAAATTATTTCGATTTGATTTGATTGATTATGTTTCATATATTTTAACTTTTCCACTCTGGTACCAAATACAAAGCGCGGCGTTGAGTTCCGCCACTCAACACGCAATATCTCGATTACGAACCTCTCTGACTATGCCATGCGTCAAAAAGTGAGTAAAGCTGTAAAAAAAGACAATTGCTCTACTTTCCATTTATTAATATAATAAAAGCATTGCGCGCTGAGTGGCGAAACTAAAGTCTTTCCCCCAAATGGATCCAAACCCGCCCCTAGAGCGTACAGTTAGATACTGTCCCACTACACCACAATGGCGGTCAAATTTAAGTGTAATTATTTTTAATTTGTTATTCTATTTCTAATATTGTGAGTAAATATTCCAAAATTTCGTTTCTAATCGTGGCAGTTCCATCGTAAAAGCCATATCAAACAGTACACGTAATTCCAGATTCAGATCAAATTTGAGGCCTGCACTGTGCACATGTTGGCATGAGTAATACCCTACCTGCGCCAAGACGCCGACCTTTCATGAAACATTGATATCTCCACAAGTGCTCAAAGCAAATTTACACCTGATTAGTATTACTGTCAGCAAGTGTATATATATAAAAGATCCATTTGGGGGAAAGACTTTAGTTTCACGAGCTTCTTAAGCTTTATATATGTATATATATATGCAAATGCAAGTTGAAGGCAAATAATATTTTTTTAATTACAAATTCATTAAAAATGATGTATTAGTATTAGGTTTTAGGTAAGGCATGTAATTTTTCATACGTTGAAGAAGCAAAGAATCAAAAAAATGCTTTTGTTTTTTTATTGAAAATACATGGTATCTATATGTATTTTACTATTGAAATGCATTATTAACATATATATAATTTCTGTAATTTGATTGATTTTATGCTTTTTTAGATTATAATAATATATATATCTTAAATACTTGGTATCATTTATGTAAATATGTCGTCACAAATCATTTAATTGCTTCTGATTTATTAATGCAAGTTTTAGTATTTTTTCAATAATAAAAAGAAATCAATATTACAAAGAAACTATTTTTTGTGATTAATCTCATTTAAACAGTAACAACAAAATCAACAAGAAGAATCTCGTAAGCTTTATAAATTATACATAAAAATTATTACAGGTTTTATATAAAAAAAACGATATATTAAAAACCCAACGAACGGTTACCGACTAATATTTTAATTATTTGTCTTGAATCTAAGTACAAATGTGTTTATGCATGCGCTAAATCCGAGCTTTGAGTCAGTAACGTTACTCACGAGTTACGTATGAAGCTTGAGATTACGCACGTGCAATGTGTCAAACTATACAATAAGGTCGACTTTTCTTAAAAAACGACTTAGTATTTAGTTTCTTGGCTTAAAGTCTACAAAGCCCTGATTTTATTTACATATTTAAGCGTTATTTTATTAAAAGTAGTGTAAAAGTAGTGACTAAAATGATAAATTATTATACTTAGACTTATTCTTACACTTAGCATATGAAAAACATTTTTAGAAGCCGTATTGAACGCAAGGGGAAATCGAACATGCGCCTCTTAGAAACCGTCCAAGCCCTCTGACCGCTAAGCTATGCGTTCAAATATTCACTAAAATTACTTATATATTCAGACTAATAGGCTATTGTGACGCAGTGTCTTACTGTAAGGAGGTGGTTGTGAGTTCTATCCACTCAAGATAATGGTTATATGTGAATGATTTTTTCTTAGTATATTTTTATAGGGTTCTGCTATACGCAAAAACGCAAAGCCTTTTTTATTCAGATTAATTTAAATAGATGTATCAATTCATCATTAATATTATATACCATCTCTATATAATTTAATAAATATAAAAAGGCAAAGTTAGAAAGCAGCTTCACGCTTTTTCCCACATAGCAGGGAAGTCAGAGAGAATCAAAGGTCTCCGTCAAAGAATTCAAGGCGTTACATGTTGATCGGCGGAACTTAACATCGCCCTATGTTTTGTGTCAGAACGAAAGAAATTAAAATAATTTAATTAGTTTAATGAGCTCCTAGCCAGGATCGCACCCACAATCCATCGCGAATTGCAGTCATCCGATATGCCACTGTACTGCTATAGCCTCAATATACCTATGATTTCATTAAAACGCAGCGCGGCTATAATGTCTATTAGTTAGCACCAATACGTATAAGGATGTGGTCACCATGCTCTAGTGGCGGAACTTAAAACCGCTCTTTGTCTTGTCAAACGGAGAAATCAAAGTAATTTAAATATAATCATTCCTCGTGGTGCAAATCGAACCTACGAACATCGCTTTTACACTCAAAATAACTCAATTGAGATTGGCAATAACTGCATTTTAATTGAGAAACTCGACGACGGATTCGATTTTTTGCGAATACTATATGAATTAAAACTTCGCCGAACCTGACGAGGCTTTGATTTTAAAATCCATTCGCCATAGGCCAGTCGCCATTTTTTAATATAACCACTACTATGAATCACCAGGCAGCCAAATGTCAAAACCAGATATCTAACATAAAAGTACTATAATATTTGATATAAATATCAGTTATACAATATACTTTTTACATAATTTTTTTTTCATTCATTAAAAGGAACATAATATTTTAAAACACACTTAGGATATGAACGTTTTTAGAAAACGTATAAAAATATGAACGATGATGAAATTTATTTAGTTAATTATTTTTTTAGTTATTTAGTTAATCTAATCAAATAGTACGAGATTCGAACCTGCAATCTATTAACGGCCTACGATAGGTGGTGTTAATTTCACACTCGTTGGTTTTCATAACTATTTATATATAATTAAACAAATATAATTTTCGAGAAGATTGTTCTGTGAATTTAGCTTTTTCACTCATACGATAGCTATGTGAGTGACGTGGGCGCAATCGCGAATTCCATAGGAATGTTTTTCTATTACACTATTAATAGATTCACCATAAATATAATATTATAAACCTAGTTCAAAATTCTTCTTTTACCGCTGTTTAATTATACCATTATTTGTGTATCAAGAAAAGAAAAAAAAATAAATATAATTTTATTTTTAAGCGAATAGTTAGATACGCTACAAAATCATATCATTATTATTTAATTATAAGATAATATAATATAAAATGAAGTGAATATAATCACTTGGAATATAACTATCCAACTTTACAAACGTTTTGAATTAAAATATATATATGTTTCACAAAAAATAAATAAAACTTAATTTAAAAAAAAAAAATCAAAAGCTCTATAAAGTTGATGATTTTTTTTTTTACTTTTTACATACCTATATAATATACTAAGGTAAAGTAATCCAATAATCACAGTTCACAGGTAAGTTGTAACGTTTCGTAAACACGGTCGCGTGGACGGCGCGTCGTTCGTTCGGATGCAGCCGGGCGCCCGGGCAGGCGGCGACAGAGCGAGCGTAGGCGCGGACTATCGATATGCCAAATTGATACCTGCTTCTGAGAATTCTTGCTTTTGTACGATATACTTAGGGAATTGTTTCGTTTTTGGGTTTATTTTTTTTTTTTTTTTTTTTTTTTTTTTTTTTTTTTTTTTTTTTTTTTTTTTTTTTTTTTTTTTTTTTTTTTTTTTTTTTTTTTTTTTTTTTTTTTTTTTTTTTTTTTTTTTTTTTTTTTTTTTTTTTTTTTTTTTTTTTTTTTTTTTTTTTTTTTTTTTTTTTTTTTTTTTTTTTTTTTTTTTTTTTTTTTTTTTTTTTTTTTTTTTTTTTTTTTTTTTTTTTTTTTTTTTTTTTTTTTTTTTTTTTTTTTTTTTTTTTTTTTTTTTTTTTTTTTTTTTTTTTTTTTTTTTTTTTTTTTTTTTTTTTTTTTTTTTTTTTTTTTTTTTTTTTTTTTTTTTTTTTTTTTTTTTTTTTTTTTTTTTTTTTTTTTTTTTTTTTTTTTTTTTTTTTTTATATATATATATATATATATATATATATATATATTTAATTTTAATTTCAATCCCAGTGGCGATGAGCTGAGCTGTCGTGGGACAGTGGGACATCGTCTGACTGTTTGTGCGTTCGGTTCCCACTCGAGGGAATGTTAATATTTAAAAAACATTTTCATTTCTCCACTCTCGCTTCTCTTTCTCATTTCTCACCGAAGATTCGTCTCTTAACTCTGTGCCAAACATGGAGGCAGAATACAATTAAAAGTTTTTTTTTAATGTACATTTCGACCAACAACTATAACGTTCTCTCTGTCACATGCCAACTTAGTTCCTCCATTAAACAAAACTGTTGCATTAAACTTTGTAAAACCTACTAATACTGCCTCTAAAACACTTCTACTACCTAATAATAAATACTTATCTTACCTGATTTTACAGAACCCGCTCGATGTAAGATATACGCAAAGACAGAAAAATAGTATATATAAGAAATAAATCTATTCAACATTTATCAATATTAAAACCAAATATAATTATATTAAAATAATATAATATCGATAAAACACCAACATCACTAGTTTGGCAAATAGTTTTATTTCGGACGCAGACTCACTGGTCTGTCTCACCACTCATTGCGAGTCAGGGTTTCTTAATTCACAGCCTTCAATTTCATGTAAAAAAGATGAAATAGCCTCGCGCCTGCAAACGTTATTTATAGAGAGTCCATTATTTCTTGTCTCAAAATAAATATTAAACAAATGATTCATTCCTGTTTTAATTGTATGGTTTATTTATAAATTATGATAGGTCTAATGGTATGCAGTTGGGCATCATCAGGTTCTAAATCAATCAATCAGCAGTTACGAACATATGTTAAGCTTTATATATGGCTACTTTGGTATTTTGTTATCCTTTGTATTATTACTATTTTACAATATATCTTTTTTATTAGTCAGAGAGAACCCAGTCAAGCCCCTCCGTTTTCCACTTTTCCCTTGAATACGAGACATTACGTGTTGAGTGGCGGAACTCAACGCCGCGCTTAGTTGTGGTCTTAGGTACCAGAGCGGAGAAATGAAAATATTTTAAATATAATTATTTGTAAACTCATTAATTGAGTTATTGATATTAGTTATTTATTATAAGTTATTATTGAAACAAATCTCTAAAAATTAAACTAATGTTCTAGCAATTTGAAGAAATGTATGTATAATCTATACATCTATATATATATACATATAACAAAAATGTAACTGATCGCTGTCTGTACATGGAAGATATATGAAAAAATATATTATTAGGGGCATTTTTAACAACATAATAAAACCCAAATTATTTTTAATTTTCTTTTCTGTTTGTCTGTTTGTTTATGCACGTTAATCTCAGAAACAGCTTAAACTATTTAAATGCAATGCAATGTGATTTGATTATTGTATTGTGGTACTCTTTCCTGAATATTTAGTGTTTACTTGATTTCAATCGGTTAATAAACAAAAAAGTTACAAACATTTAAATTATAAATTTAAGCAGTTTGTGATTTTAGTTAAGTAGTTTACACAGGCGAAGCCGCGAGCGGGTTGCTAGTGTATACGATATGTAAACGTACACGTGTGCAACCTTGCTGCAAGAATTTGGCACAAGTTCAAATTCATATAAGCAGGTGAGTTACAAATTACCTGCTTACAAGAATAATAATGAATGACCTTGACGTTTTTCAGTTTTACAAATCGACTTAGATTTTAATAATTTATCTTTTAAATTTCTTTCCTTTTGGTATGAAGAATACAAAGTAAGAACCAGAATACTTTTGCGGCGTGATGTAGCGGACAAGCTCCAAGAGCGTCGACTGAGATGGTATGGCCTAGGAACTATGTCGGAAGAATATACATTGAAATCTGTGCTGGAGTTAGACCCAGGTCCCGGGGGCACAAGGAAGCTATGGATGGATGTCGTGAGGATATGAGAGCCGTTGGATTTGCCACTGAGGATGTTAAAGATCGTGCAAAGTGGGGAAGGTTCAGTGGGAAGACAGACCCTGGCTAATGCTGGGATTAATGCCAGGAAGAAGAAGAGCCTGCATACTTCTTTATAACAGATAGAACAGAATAGGCGACATAGACTGAATTTTCCAATTGAATTCGTGATTTAACTATTTCACTCTGATCATTTCATAATTATGTAATAAAGGCTAAGCGTTTAAAAGTACGCCATAGTGATTTTGCGCGAAAACGTCTGTCTGTAAACGATTTCCACTCGGGGAATTATTTTAAGTCCTATCTGGTAAAAATAACAGCGGCGATGAATGAGTTCCGCTTCTCAACATACATTTTCTCGAATGGGCTAAAAGTGGAAAACGTGTCTTGATTCTCTGCCCACCCTGTTAAGGAAAAAAGAGTGACACTGAATAAACAAAACACAAAAAAAAGAACTCCCGGTATTTGAAGTCATAATCATCGTGTGGCACTTGTGGCACTGGCATTTTCCTACGCAACGACGTCATTTCGAATAATTTTAGAACATTCAAAACGTCAGCTTGTCATTACGCTCATAATAAAACTAAAATATTACCTGATAACATTATAAAGTTGCCACAAAACCGGGTGGATATTTAAATTTTCTACGGAAATAGCATTTGGCGCACTCAGTTCTTCGTATGATTGGTGATTCACTTATCGATTTCGTAGCCTAAGGGCCATATACCTGATAATTAAATATAAACTAGTTTTACCTGTGAAGCAGATTTAGTTTTTTTTTATTTTAAGCTTTTTACGGTTGCGCATATTAATAGTAGAGTACGGGACAGAAAAATACAGATACCAAAACATATAGCGATAGATCAAATAAGATCGAATAGTTTGAAGATGGTGGATATACGAGTATATAAAAAAATGTATTAAGGAGAAGTAAAATCGAATTGTAACGATATAATTAGGATTTGGATAATTGACGTATGTTTAAGAGCTCAATAATTAATTATATACTATGTAGTTGAAATATTTTTTTCTGTATTTGTTTCTTTTCTTATGATAATCTGGATAATTTCACTGACCATATATATATTCATATTAATTTTTTCGTTATATAAATAGTAATATTTTCTATATGCTATATCCAGATATTTGCGGGATTGAAATTTCCTAGTCTCGTAAATACTAAGACTGCGGGATTGTAGGCCTTAGTCCTAACACTATATTCTCCTAGATACCGTCTTCACTTCTCTTCTCTTCGCTTTTTAAAGAAGTACTTTGTATGTACATCATAATATATTGTGATATCGTATTATAGTACCGGAAATATTCTCTAGGACGTAATGTGGTATGCTCTTCCCACGTTGAGCTGGGACAAGGTTAAAACGACATTGGGCTTGGATTCTTGAATATCAATTGTATAGTTTATAAATTAAATTTCAACTTATTATAATATAGCAGATGCTAGAATATTGGTATAAATATTTATCAGATGTGTTGTCTTACATCGTTTAAAATATCATTAAAGAATAGAACTTTGTAAGCTTTAGGATTGCTAAAAGTAAAAATATACGCTGAGAAACGATTCGTGTTTTATTTTATTTCTTACAACTAAATTTTTAAAAAAATTAAAAATGTCATGACTACAGCGTCTGACTGCAAAAGCGATTGGTTGAGGGTTCAATCCCCACTTGTAAGATTGATTAAATTTAAATTATTTACATTTCTAAGCTCTGATAAGATAAAGCGCGGCATTGGTCCCATTCGATGTGCTCTCTTCTTCATCGATATCTTTAATGCGCAATGTGTCGGAGAACGGAGTGTAAAGACACTAGGTTATCTTTGACTATACTGATATGCGGGAAAAAGAGTGAAGCCTCCAAAAAAATATTTTGTTTTCGTAAGTAATAAAATAAAGCATGAGAAAGTGGTGAAATAAGCTGAAAAATAGGACGATAGTTAAATAAAACGTAAACAGGGTCAGCCTCGAGGCTAAAAATAAGCTGTATTTCGGAATATTCCCGCTGCGCCCGCGCCGCTCTGACCTCACTTATAAATATTTAAAATTGTAACGTAAGCTTTCGTTACAGTGTTTCATAAAATATCAATTAAAATTACATTATATATTTACCACATGGCTATTGTCAATAAACCAAAATGTGGAAATGCCTCGAATTCGAGTGGAAAGCGAAAAAACGAGTGTCTAGACGCTAGGTTTTATACACCTACGCCTACGTTACTATACTTGAAAAGCAACTTTTTAATCAACCTATATAATTGATTTTACTATTATTATTTTTTTATATCATCGAGCAATGACCACTAACGACAGCCAAGATTAAATAAATAGAGCCAACAAATTAGTTGGAATTGTGCCGACTGCGGATGCGGGGAGCCAAATATTCATACCAGCCGTGAGCGTAACACGAGTATTAAAAGAACTACTTTTTTTTACTTCAGAGAAAAAACTTTCTGTCTGACAGTTATAAAACTTTAAGTTAGAAACAGTATATGTGTATTTCTCCAACAAATCTACCTACAGATATTATAAATAGTTGTAATATTTTTATTAAGGAAGCATTTAAAATAAGATGTTCTATTCTAACATTAATATAAATTTAGTACAAAATACTTACCCATTGACGAGAACCAAATATCATTTAAATCCGTATAAAACCGAAAATGTACACCAAAAAGGTGTTAAAAAATGCAAATAAAACTACATTTAGAGGAATAACCTTTATATTCATTTCTTTCACATTTCATAGTCACTCTTAAACTATGCTTAAGGCTACGTTACACCGTGTGCGGTTTGAAACATGAGAAAATACATTAAACTGCATACATGTACATACATATCGTGCGTACATAGAGTCCATCTGTTGGTCTGACCATCGCTTGGCGATATTAAAGTAATCAAAATTGCCATTAACAAACATCTCATAAATCTCCCGATGTTCCATTAACAATACCAAACTTTTCATAATCTATATCCAATGGCACACTGTTACAGAATATATAGCTGATATATTAATATTGGGGCGACGTGTAAAATACAACACGCTGTATAACCGAGAAATTTAATAAATTATATGTTTATATGAACTTCTACATATAATACTACTAAACGTAAAATGGAAAAACTAATACATTAAATTATATACGTCACAACCGTAGCAAGTATACATCTGTATACTAAATCGTCAAGATTTTTCAAAATTTAAATTCGTCAAAAAATTGGGAGGTAGACATCTTAAGGCTTTCTATTCTAATACATTCACGACAGACACATTGAAAAAAAAAACGAAAACGCATCGTCTGTATTTTACAAATCGCCCTACAATTCCAACAATGCGATAAACCGTGAGCCAAACAACTGTGGCATGTAGAATTTGTCAAATATCATTCAAAACATTAACATTATTAAAAACCTTACCACATATTAAAATCTAAAAAACCCTTTGAATCCTTTTTGATCACTATAGAGAGGTATTTTCGACATATGATTAATTTTGTGAAGACTCCATAAAAGAGATACTGTTATTACTAGTTACTAATTACACAATCGCACAGGCATACGCGCCACGATTAGTAAAAAAGAAAATATTTCTTAATCAATACTTGTACTATATACAAAACTCGCATTCAAAATTTCAAAAGGATTTGGTAACAATCATAATGTTGCGAAAGAATACAAAATAATAAAAAAAAAAAAAGAAAATATAAACAATATATTTTGTGATGATCGATCGCTAATAGAGAAAAGCGGTATCAAATAAACTATACATTACATAAATTGAGACAAAAAAAAAACAGTATAAAAGCTCTAAATAATTGTATGTTTACAACTTGAAATTTAAATTATTAAAAAAAGTATATAGATTAAAAATGAAAATCTGACTCATCAACATCACTATAACAAAATTAAACTGCCAAATTAAAAATAATAATAATAATTAAAGCAAATCAAACGATAGGGGAGCAAACAAAAAAAAAATGGTATCAAATAAAAAAAAAATCTCAAAAACACACTACAAATCGACATACATTAATTAATAGTAATCTTAAACATTTACTCTCGTACACAAAATATGTAATTTGCCTTATAAATAAGTAAATTACGTTCACACTTACAAATTTACCTTTTGCTAGCACATCACAGATCATCTTTTAATACAATGAGATTGCATATGTCATACATTTGTATACATACAAAAGAAAAAAACCTATTACTTAACACTTGATTTGACTTTGTGCAGTGTCTGATTTGGCTGAAAATCCGGTGTCCAGATCAGTTGACAACTTGTCTTTGTTAGGACGACCCGGATAACAAACCAAATCACACCGACCATATTTATTTTATTTTCTTATTTAATATCATTCTTATTATAATATTTTGCACTTACAAAATAATTTAATTCAAATAAATATATAAATTTTAAGCAACACATTGAAATATAAGACAAAAATTATGAAACATATGCAATCCTAATGTCCAGGCACATCCAGCTAACAAAATACAGCCTTCCCAACGCACTACACTGAACATCCTATATATAATATTACAACTAAATACCATAAGTTACTGCATAAAAGTATTTTAAACTTAACTGCTCGCTGAGAACAGCAGCTGCATCCAAAGCTAATTCCTATTTGGCTTCTTTCAAGTTGAACTATAATTATGTCTTGTTTTTATTATAAATAATAAAAAAAATGCCTTAATTTGGTATCGCTGTCACTAAAATTCGTAGGTTCATATAAATCGACAAATATGTGCATATAGATGGACAAATATGTCGATGTTATATATACATGTATATATAGTTGTTGGATATCGAATTGTTTGCACGCTGTAAGATGCAAGCAAGCTAAGAAGCTGAAGAACAAATATGTTTATAATGTTATTTATTCATCTTAATTAAGTATTTGGTCATTCTACACAACCAAAGTGTTTTAAATATAAAGTTACTAGAAATGGCCCAAATTTAAAAGAAAACATAGGCAAAGCTTCGTGCATACAATCCGCTATACCATTTTATCACTAATATTACTTAATTACTATTAATTCAATAAGGATTTGTGAAAAATATTTATATTGAGATCCATTTTATTTCATAACATTTTCTTTAGTTGTTTCTCAATACTGTTACACTTATAGTATAGTAAACTAGTCGGTCACAAGACAATAATTAATAGTTCACCTTTTTATATAAACGCGAGCGAATGCGCCCTATACAATGTGCAACGTTTGTTTTCAACCATAAACTTACATTCCTAACCAAATTTATATATAACAATTTAGGCAACGGAAGACGAAAAAAAATTTCGGAAGACAAAAGCCAAAATCTATGCTAACATAAAAATAATTAACAAATTTATAAATGCTAATAATATGGCAATACTGTAGTGCAGTTGTCATAGCTATAAAATAAGAATATGTCAAATAAATGAACATTACAGTTACAGATAATAAATAATATTATATGTTCTCGTATAATATAAAAATCGATTTTAAACATTTTGTTTATTGATAATAAATACAGCCCTATGACAACTGTTTTACAGTTATAATAAAAAAAAGTTATTTTTTGTAACCGACTATCACATTTCACTTGTCCCTCTTTTCTAAACAAACTTGCACATTTTGCCTGGTGTCAACACCACTCTTATTATTAGTACCGCTATGTCAACTTTTGCACACGCTTCACAAGTGTTTACGTTGGATAGGTATTATTAGGGAGAATAATGGAAATAATTTGTATAGATTTTTTAAATCTATATTACAATAAAAATTTTAGAACGTGTTTAAATATTATGTAATTAATGACATAACAAATATTAAGTAGCGTTTAATATTATATTCTTGTCTTTCCTGTCGGGAAATATTTCCCCGTACATACTTCATATAGAAATATAAAAATATATTAAATTGAATATAATTGACATACCGTATTTTCGAAATAAAAATCACATGTCAAGGCTATCTTGAAACTGTAGCAAAAGTACAAAATCTACAAATAAAATATTAAAAATAAAGTAATATTCATAATATTTAAACACTATCTATCTACATATATGAAATAATACCTTAAGTAAACCTAGCAAAACGACTAAAAAAACGCGCTACCCCTGCGACTACACCCAGTGCTGCTATAAAAAACGTCCGTTCGAGCGTTTTAATAGCCGCGCGAGGAAAGTATACAAGGGTGACAGGGGCGGTGGGTAACCGGGGGGTACATAAGGGAAAAAGGGGGTAAATGTAGGGTAACAGCGAGTAGTGCCAGACCAGGCGGTGCGGTGTCGCTCGAAGGCCTCAAAAGAAGCCGATCAACTCCTACTCGATGTTAGTCCGCGGACCGTCGATCGGCATTGTGTGTAATACTTCATCCAGCAGTTGGAGTGCCCTAGAAGTCATTTAATATATAATAAGGAAACCTATATTACTATTATTTCATTTATTTAAAAAATAATTGAATGCATATTAAAAAAATTGGTATTTGTATTATATTTAAGCTCAATTTATTTTTATAAATCTATTGCTTTTGGTGTTTGCAATTAGTACATATATTAAAAATGATTACTACATTGTATAATATGGCAAAAAATACACATGTATAATATGATAAAACAATATTTCCTTGACAAAGTCTAAGAATAGTGTAAATATTCAAAGCACTTAGGAAATATAGTACATGTTACTGCACTAATACTAAGTAAGTTACGAAATAAATTCGATAAAAAGAATAAAAAAGAAGCTCCCTATCACCTATGCAAATGCACTTCCACCCAGCAGGGCGTCTCCTTGATGGAGGTGCGCGGGTAGTCCGGCCCCCAGCCCTTCACGAAGGACAGCCGCACTATGCACAGCCGACGCAGGTCGTCCACGCCGATGCCGGCCGCCGCTGATAGACCTGCAATCATATTTATTAATAACATTAAATAGCATAATGTCTATACGTTAGCTGAATGACTAAACAAGGTAGTCGCGGGTTCATTGTATTTAATGAAATTAGTTTAAAATATATATTACAGATATTCAATTATAAAAGTTCACTTTTACATGAGGCTTTATATGCACATATAAAACAATATCCTACTGTCTGTTATTACAACAACAGAAAATTGATACAAAACGTTTAATAAATAATGTACTTTCATAGCAGAAATTACGTCTGAGATGTAGTTATAAAAAATATTTATTTTCTAATTTCATAACATTTTCCTGCACAGCAGGACGAGGATAGGTTTGAGTATTTAGCGTAAAACGGATTGCCATTCTCCACTTTCAATCCGCATTCGAGATTACCGTATTAAAGAATGGGTTTAATGCGTCACTTTGTTTTACGAGGGTGGAGAAATAAAAATAATTCAATTACAATAACTTTTCCACAACTACCGCGTTTACATTAACACACTTCGCTCCCCGCGCCACGATGGCTTCAAAATGTTAGATAGATAAAAAAACTTTTTTGCACACAAAGACAATACAAGGAACACAATGGAAGGAGTGCAAGTAAAAAATAAATAATTAAAAGATGTAAAAAACAATTATTGACTTATTCTATGCTTATCAAACTAAATATCACTTACATAGTAAATAAATAATTAATTATACAGTAAATGTAACATATAAGTAATTCAATATATGTACATAAATATATAATTAAATAATAAATACACCATGAACCAAAACTTATAAACATACACACATACAATATACATACATATATAATATTATTGCCACGAAAGGAAATAATAAGTTTTATTTATGTATTAAATAAAACCGTTTAAACACTATGATTGATAATTGTTTACAAGTGTCCCTACATTTGTTCATGCCAGGGTGCGCGGGCTGTATGTGCCCGGCGACGGCCGCCGCCTGCGCCGCCGCCGCCGCCTGCGCCGTGGCCGCCTGCGTCTGCATCTGCCGGTGGCACTGGCGCAGGTCGAACACCTGCGGATGCAATGTTGTTGGCGGTCACCACAGTTGTCACATTATTCTAATACTATGTTTGAAAGGAACTACTGTTGAGTTTCTCGCCAGTATTCTTCAGCAGAGAACGTTGCAACTTTTTTCTTATATCATAGATAGACACAGAGTAAAGCTAATAAGGCGTTTTATTACATTCATTACGGACTTGTGGTTCGTATCTGTTGTTATTTTAGTACACTGTTTATTTGTTATTTTATATTGTCTCTGAACTCGACTCGACCACACAATTTTTTATCGCTTCTCGCTTTTTCCCGCATAAATAGACACACCGTTCTCCAAGCACCGTCCGCAATCGAAATATTGGGTGTCGCCTGGGGGAACTTAAAGCCGCGCTTTGTCCTAGATGCCAGAGGGGAAAATGAAAATATTAGAAACATAATGATAGATGCACCTTGATGCACGCGGAGGGGTATATCTTGTGCACGGCGTCGCCGGGCGCGCGCCCCGCCTCGCGGTCCAGGTAGTAGGACTGCACGAACACGGAGTGGTCGGACAGGCAGCGCAGCCACACGTCGCCCTCGCCGCGCAGGTCCAGCTGCACGCCCTTGCCTATGTGCAATCTGTACATTCAAAAGTATATTAAGATTTTTTATATGTCTATAGTGATATTCAAACTTGAATGTAGCGAGACTGCCTTCCTACATCATTTTCTATAAACGTATATCAAATCCTATGAATCCAAATGTTGCTTAATAAAAATTTATAATTTTATTTATTTATAAAATTGATACGCCAAGTAAAGTAAAAATAATAATAGTTTGTGTCGGCTATAAGCATATTTAATAATTATTATAATAATTAAGGGGAAAACTTATATTGTTAAAATTAGGATTTTATTGATCAAATAAAATATTTGAAAGAAATTTAATTACTTTCCTTATATATGTAAGGTATATAGGTAGGCTTATATATGTAAGGTAAGTAGTTGGTTATATAACTGACTACTTAACAGATGCTTAAACTAAAAAAAACATAAATACTAACCTGGCACGCTCACTTTGCTCTGTTCTGTGAACATTGCTGAGAGCTCCCAAGCAAAATCTATTACCACCCGACGGGTCCACATATCCATCCACCTACAAATTTAAAATAACAAGAAAAAATAAGGGATAATGTTTATAACGAAATAAATTAATAAAAGTGTCACAATGCCATACAATACAGTTGTAACGTCGGAGACAGACGGTTTCCAAGTGGCGCCGGTTCGATTCGAATTTGCATTAAAATTTTTATACGTGTTTTAAATATGTCATTCGATTTCCTAAGTGTGTGATGAACACTTTAAAATGTTAAAAACATAGAATACTGTGTTGGAGGCAACATTATTGTGGGCAAAATAATTTTGCTTTATCCCTAGCGGGGTTGTCAGAGAGAACGAAGCGGCAAACACTACGGTCCCTGCATCTTCGTTTACTGTTATCATACACGCCCTCCCCCCTCCCCCCCGGACACCATGTTATTTATGTGACATTCCTCCTGTATCATCCATGCTGTGCTCAAAGAAAGAAACGAGATTTTATAAAATACATTTTTTTTAAATCTACTAATATTATATGTATTGCTTGTAATAACAAGCAGTGTCGGTTGTTTAATTAATTTGATAATGGCTACCACTGGCTGGCCATTGGAAAGCTGCTAAAGGAAGTTGATTTCATAATAGAATTTCACCATAACTTTGTTACAGTAATTTATTTTCTCCAATGATTGTCAACAGCATTTAACTTAAACACTACTTTCGCAACCAAGCACACCATTAACTTATAACAAATCCAATGAAAAAAACAAACATCTACATACTCACAGTAACATTAGGTCTACTGGATGGCACTTTAAATGTCTCCCCCACTTGAGTATCCAATTCAAAATATGCCACAGAGCACCAGTACTCAGGGGCGGGTTGGCTTGACAGAAGACCTCCAGGGTTGCCATTATCTGAAATATAATAAAATAAAGTATATATTTTACAAAGTCTTTAATTTGAACACAATAGAGTAGGTTTTGTGTAATTTAAGACCTATCAGGCTCTAAATACTAAAAAAAATATGAATTACTATATAAGTACTTTTATAGTATATTTAAAAGAATAAATGATTATACTAGCTAGTCTGACTACAGCGAAAATCTAATTTGCTTTGGTAATTTTTTAACTTTTAGAGTTAGTATTTATCAAATGTAATGTGCAACCTAATAAAGTAATTATGAAGTTATTATTAATCATAATGAATATATATATATATTTTAAATTTAATAAAAATAAACATAAATAATCTTTTACACTTATATTCCAAAAGTAACATAAAAATGAACAAAAATATACTAACAATAATGGTGGTGGTGCGCGGGCGCATCCACGGGCACGGGGGGCGCGGCGGGCGGCGGCGCCAAGCTCTGCGTGTACGTTAGAGTATTGTTTCCAGTCCATGTGCCTGTTGAGATAAGAATATTATAAAATTAATATTAATAAAATTTTCATTTATTTATGGAAATATTCAAAATATTCAATAATAATATTTTTATAAAAATATCAATCTCAGTAAAAATTATTAATCAAAATGAAGCATGTATCTCCTTATTTTGAATAAATTTATTCCACTTTGACTTTTTACTTTGTAGAATATTAGATTAAAAAAAATATATCATTAAAAAACCTATCAACTTCAAACTTGCAATCTCAGAGTAAATTATAAGGTGAAAAAACCAGTAATCTTTGCGCAATATTTTAAGCTGTTATTCACATACTTAAAAACATTACATAGGTTTCCACCCCATACAAAAAAAAATACAACAAAACCCATTTCATATTAAAAAATATCTCATAATTATACACTATAAATATCATACCTTGTTGATGCTGAGTACGGTGCACAGGGCTCTGTTGCGGCGGGGGGCTGGTGGCCGCGAAGCCGTTCTGCGCCTCCGTCGGCATCGACGACACTGACGTCACGGGCACCGCTGACACTTGCGACACTGCTGGGGTTCCCGCTAACAGGAAATAGTGATCAATTAATATATCTATACAAAACTCTTCCTATACTCACTGTGTGATAGACAGTCGGACAAAGAAGGCACAAACGAGATGAGTGGCCATAGAAAGCTGAAAAGCTATACAAAAATATTTTAGAAAACTAATAATTTTATTAACGCAGCTGGTTTCGAACCTGTATAATCCATATATAAGAATTTCGACATAGCCGAATGTAGAACGCATGGCTAAGAGGACAGAATGCTGGAACGGTTTCCAAGAGGCGCGCGGGTTCGAATCGCGCTGGTTCAATTTTTTATACTTTTTGTAAAAATGATTTTGAATTTGGTTATTTGTATAAATAACACTTTAAAAATGTAACAAATTGGTAGCTGCTTGAGATGTGTAGATGACCATTGGATAACAATGCCATTTTAATTTGAATGTTAAAACCATGGATAAAATATTGGTATTTTATAATCCTACAAGACGACGAATTTTCTAAAATACAAATTTAAATACCGTCTGTAATAATGTATAGTAAATAGTTAGTAGCTTTATGTAAATATCACGAAAACCAACGGCCTCCTTATAATATATATATATAGCATGAGTCGGAAATTCTACGCAATTTTATAAAATTAAAAAACTTACCTGGTAATGTTTGCGTCAGTTGCGTGTCTGTAGCAGTTTGTTCAGTCGTGAAGAATGTGTTATTAGATCCGTCAAGTAAGGGCGTAGTGCCACCTGGGGACATACTCACTGGAATAGCAGCTGAAAATTATTAGCATTAATTATAAAAACAAATAAATTTAAAAATATAAAAAAACAACACACATGGACATACAAAATAAACCATAATAAAATGTGATCAGCTTAAAAAAAACCATGTGCAAAATAAATACATAAGCTTACAATGATTCATTCTCTTTGGCAGCCACATAGCACGAGCATCCATAGTGTCAGGGGGTTCCAATTTTGGTGCTATAGTCCTTTGCTGGGCCAAGACCATCTGCTGAGGGCTCGCTATTGACATTCCCTGATTCATATTCTGCATTTGGGGAGTTCCCGGCGACATCTGCGTAGGCGCTGATGCCATTCTTGGTGAAGCCATTTGGGGTACATTTGTTCCCATTTGAGGTGCTCCTGGCCCCATTTGTGGGGTCCCTGGTCCCATTTGTGGGGTCCCTGGTCCCATTTGAGGAGTCCCAGGGCCCATTTGAGGTGTTCCAGGCCCCATAGGAGTCCCGGACATTTGATTTGAATGGTTTGAGATCATTTGGCCAGGAGAATGGCCCATCTGAGGCATAGGTGCTCCAGGCCGCAAGGGTCTTGGTCCATGTGCGGTAGAGAACATATTCGCAACGCCATCTGGCGCTATTAAAACGAAAAACGCAAAAGAAAAATTAACATGCATCGCAAATTAAAGACACCAATGATAAAGAAAACAAACCAAACAAAACTGTCAGTATATAGTGGCCTTAATCACTTTCTAGAATATTTCCAAATTACATATTTTATTTAATAATAAAATACAATTATTATTACAATACAATTATTGGTTATATGCATTTAATATAATATATTTTTATCCCAAAAAATTTGGCAACCTATATACTGACAACTTGAAATATGACTAATACCATTATCAGCTTACTTTGCCCTTGATTAATTATTATATTGGTTGTTTGGAACTGTTGATGGTGGTGAGGTATAGTAGAGTGATGGTGTCTGGGACTGGTGGCATGATGCTGTATAGTGACCAGCTCCCCTGTATCCATATCCATGCCATTTCCACTAAGACCTGCTGTATACTCGTCTTTAACTAATCGATTTGGACCTGACTGCAATGTTAGTCCTGAGAGATCTAAAACAATTCATTTTCTGAAATGGCATTTATGACAAAACACTAGTCTAACACTAGTGTTGCTAATAAAATTAAACTACTTAATTATAATATTTCCTTATATATTATTTTTGTTTATTTTATATATATCAGTGCCTTCTGTCTGGTCTTTCAATATAGCTAAAAGACATTTTCTTGGCTAATTTGTATAAAATATTTTCAATATATATTTAAAATTTTGCTTTGATATAAATAATAGTACAGTTAGGACTTGTCTAAATGCAGGTAATGGTTAAAGAATCAATTCTCACAAAAATATGTGTGTACATAATTAAAATGTAACTGCTTCCCCGTTGCAGTTACACAGAATGTTAACAAAGGCTTATAATTATATAAAAAGTAAAAAATGAGAAATATAAAGGAAGTAAAGGGCGATTTAGACACTATATTTACACACTATTTAGAAAACATAAATTTTTATACATTTTCTAAATATGTTTTTTTCAATTTCCTTAGTGTGGGAATAACACTTTAAAAAAATGTTAACAAAATATTTACACACTCCTTCAATTTGGCAGATTTTTAAATAACTACATGGAATATGTTGTGGAGCAGTAGCAGCATCTGACTAAAGTTCTTGTGGGTTGGATGCCCACTGAATGATTATATAAAAATTGCTTTTACTGTGGCTCTTTTTAAGGCTCTTTTTAAGGTAGTGTAGTATTGAGTGGAGTTCCATCACTCAATTTGCAATGTCACTTATTGTGGCATTGCAAATTGCTTATACAGGTAAAGCATTAAGCCAAAGCCAAATGATTCAGTAATTATTAGTATAGTAATAGTATGCAATATATTTAGACAAAATTATCAAATTAAATACTCACCAATACCCGGTGACACTACTCTTTCATAATGATAGGGATTAACACATACTGAATCACATTTAAGGTCAAAAGCAAATTGACAAAATTTAACATGCTTCAATTCATTTTTGTGCAAATCTGGCCATCTCCAAATTCTTGCGTATATCACATGTGGGAAACCTTTTCTGCCTGCAACCTTAAACACATATATTTTATAAGTTTTTTTTTCTTGCAATCTAATAAATACTTAAGCAAACAACAAAGTACTTGTAAATAGAAAAATTGAGCATTGGTAATGATTATTATAATTACCTGCAAACGTCCATCTAATGTACGCTGTATTGTAACACATTTACTGGGATGTGCACCATTTGTTGTGATTGCTGTGATCAAGGAGTCCAGTTCATCTCGTTTTTCTTTTAACTTTTTGACTAGAGATTCAATAGCTCTCTTAGAAAAGCCCTCGCTCTCACCGCCCTGCCTGTGGCACATCAGTGAGTGAACTATACTAAGGCAGGCATCTGCCGATGTCGGGGCTGTGGTGTTCATGACTACGAAAAAATATTCATTTGAAACACTTCTAAATGTTACATTAGACCAAAGAAAATTGTAAAATTTAACCAACATACATGTTATAATTATAAGTTTTATTGTATCTAAATGTACAAATTAACATATACAAATTACTCATCTATTTATAACAGTTGAATAATTACTTAAATCTCACATAATAATGTACAATTACAACTAGTGCTCAACAAAATCGATAACGGCAGATCTCTTCTTACATGATAACGTTAAAAGCGAATCCATTTATAATTAATAATATCTAACAATTAATAGATTATTAGAAAATAAAATAAAATAATCATTTGCGTAAAATCGCCGCAAGACAAAGCCGAATCAATTAGTACGATTACCTGTTGGTTAAAACAAAAACACTTCTAATTTTCATATGTAATGCACTTAATGTATAATTCTTAAATCATGTATATATTATGAAAATTGATTTCCTTTATTGCGAGATGATACCAAAACAGAACACGACATTTTAACAATCCATAAGCAATATAGAAACTAGTGAGGATCATTCGATAAATCAAATGACTAGTGTTAAATAATTATCGAGAAAATATTTATAATTATTTTTTGCATAGAATTGAAAATAAATGGCTTACAATTCTTATTAAGTCAGATATTGATGTTTTAATAAAAATGAAAAAAAATAACCAATTTTATTTAATGATGGTACATTAAATCCTTATCAATATCACTCAACTAGGAAAATAGATTGGTTTGTATTTCTAATTTCTATTAAATATGTTTTTTTTTTACTTGATAATAAAAAGAAAATACTTAATGCATAAATACTTTGAAGAAGAATTTGAATTTCCTTTTTTTGATTGAAACTTTTTTTTAATCGTTATGAATTGAAAGTCTATGTAAGGAGAGAGCGACACTCAATTGAGACATACATATTATGAACGTCTATAGAATTTAGCTAGCAAAATAAAATAAAATATGTTATAATGACAAAGAAGTCATTTCAATTATTTTTCAATTATCCTACTCTAATGCCACAGCGTCATGGCAGAGTGGAGCAGCCTCTGACCGTAGCGATTGATTTGGGGCTTTAACTAACACATGGGGAAATTAAAACTATTATCACATCCGTTCTGGCAAGACAAAATGCGGCGTAGAATTACGCCGCTCAACACGCAATATCTCAATTATGGACAAAGTAGAGTGTCTTGAGTCTTGAGATTAGGGTCTATCTGGTTACCCTGTTATGCGGGTAAAAGAGGAAAACTGCATATAAAAAACTACACTTCATTCTCTCATAATATTGCAGTTGCAAATTTCCCGGAACTATCATATGTGACCTACAAACAACTTTTCTTAATATTTTATTTCATAACAAAAAAAATATATATGTTCTTTTATCGTAAAAAGCTATTATTAACAAAACTATTATTAACAACAAAATATATTTTTAAAGTGCTAATAACGTAGAATATTAATTAAAATATTGTATTGTAGTTTGTTTGAAACGAATCGACAATCGTCAAATTTTTTAGTTCGTGGAGGTGCTGACAGTGACAGACAATTTTGTCAAAATTCCTTTTTCAATATTTTCTTTTGTAAATCAAAACAGCTTGAAATTTGTTAAGATCTGGAGTTTCTACAGAAATTGTCCACTGTTTTATATATTTCACATACATGTCTTTTATAAAAAAATCCAAAAAGTGGGTGGACTTAGGTCACTAATTAGACAGTGTTTTAGTGTTATACGAAAGAATTTATATTTTAATGATAATGAAAAATGAAGGGGGTCGATAATTCACCATATGATCGTGAAGGGATGACAAATAAACCAATTGTAACATGTAAGTTACATATTGTATATTTCTTTAGATATGTTTTGAAAATTATTAAAATTATTTATGTGCTCATAGGTGCTGGCGATTGGAACTTATTTTGTACTTTGGAAGCACCATTAGTAGCAGCTATACCACAAGATTCATGTGAATGGCGCAGGTCTTATGGTCGGATAACAAAATTTGTTTATCTAGAAGCCTCTTTTGTAAAATTTAATAAGGATAAACTTCAATCTGAGCTTAATCTTCTAAAGCGACCTATTTTCCATATTTATTGGACAGACTGTGTGGTAAGACTACTGATTTCTTTATAATACCGTGGCCTTTAGTCTTATAAATTATTCAATGGTGTTTTTTAATTTTTCATAATATATGAAAAGGCAATGATGTAGCCTCTTGAATATTAATTATTAAATGTTTCAGGACATAGAATATTATAAAACAGCTCTTAGAGAGGACATAGAAACATGGTTCAAACAGTTAGAAAAAAACAATATTACAGACTGGATGGTAGTATTAGTAGAGACTTACGATATAAGAAAAACAAACAAATTATTACCAAGGACTACTGTTTTGGATAAAATCAAAGGAGACTTTGCTGTAAAACAGACAGAGGATAGGTTTATTTCTGTTATAAATCCTATAAAATCTGAAGCTCGGAGTGCTGAATCATGGCGAGCTCTAGTCGCAAAAGTCAGGCATTTTGTTTTAGTTGCATATAACAAGGCTCTCATAAGGTTTGAAGAACATATGAGAGAACAAAGGGAAAAAAGAAATGATCCAGAATGGGATTTCTGTAAATATTTTATTTTACAGGTTAGTTGGTTCTTATAATAAATTATATTAAGTTTTTATTATAATTATTTTATACAAAAAAAAAACTAAATGATGAGTTATACAAAAATTCAAGTCAGAAGTTGATATTATAGCTTGATTGTAAGTATCAATCCACACAGTTCAGAATAGAAAAAAGCCTACCAATATAGACTATGAAAAATAGTAGCACTAGTAATGTGTATATTGTACAAAATTTATAAAAAAATTAAATAAAATATATTTATATTAGTGCAATTATTATCAAATTTATTTCAGGAGCAATTAGCATTTGTCTTAGAAATGCTTGGTTTATATGAGGAAGCTCTAGTTCAATATGATGAATTAGATGCCTTGTTTTCACAATTTGTGCTCAATTCAAATATAGCAGAGAGTCCGAAATGGCTTGAAACATTTAAGCAACCGGTAACATCCTGGCAAGCAGTAAGACTGACAGCATTAATTCCAAACTCCTTAAGAGAAATAATTATTAAGAAAAAGGCGTCCCTTTTAGACTTTAGGAGTTATCTGTTTCAAAGACAAAGTGCCATGTTATTACTGACTTGTAAGCCATGGGAGGTGAGTTGTTTTTTTGTAGCAATTGCATAGATAATAATATCAAGAAGGTTAAATAAAAATAATTGTAATATATTCATTTACTAAAAAAATTATTTACTTTGTAACCAATTACATAAATAACAAAAATTTACTTTAAAGGTTTAAGAGCCTTTTAAAAAAAATGAGTAATGTTTATTTATTAGATTATCATCATAATTTAAATAGACATCATTTTAGACAATTTTAGAGAGGCCTTGTTGGCCTCGTCATTGGTTGTGGTTTTAATTCACACTCGGATAAAAATTATTTTCATTGCTCCATTTTGTCTTGGCTAGTCTAGTTTCGGGCGGAAAGTGGCGAACGGAGTGGAGTGCCTTAACATTAGTTTCTCTCTGGCTACCCCACTATACGGGAATAAGCCGGAAGCTGAAAACAAATAAGTAAATAATTTAAGTTGTAATAATTTAGTAAATTAGCAATAATTTAAGAATTATGTAGGTAGAAGAAAATATTTTAGACTTTTTTTAACGCATAATCACTCACCTGTTGACATTGAGCTGTAATTGCTACAGTTAAACAACATGACTATTCTATTCATCAAGGGTTCTTTTATTCTATTCATTAAGGGTTCACTATAATATTCATTTTCATCAAAAGCACATACATTTTCATGACATTATAAAACACTTATTTGAATGCTAGTGAATAAAAATATCAATAGTCAGTGTAGAAATATTTGTTTGATATAAAATTGTTATAGAAAATTCGATTATAACATGAATCTTATAACATGACAAATATTACCTTGCTCTTTGAAAAGTAAAATGTTTTTTGCATATATTAAGTAATTCTCATATTTTAAAGGGTACATTTAAAAAAAACTATATTTAAATCGCATTTCAATAAACACGATGTAAAGAAACGTTATATAATGGGTCATTACCCATTATGGAAAATTGCAACATACTTATAAAAAAATAAGATAAATCCTAGGTAATCCAACCAGTATTGAAGTAAAATATTTAAATCCAATTTTTTTTAAAATATAACAGATTTGTTGACTCAAATCGACGGAGGGATAAAAAATAACAATAAATCACTTTAGTTTTACATAATACCATATACCATAATACCATATATTTGAGTGATCTTATATTTTATGAGTGATTGATTTTTAATAGCAATTGTTTGAATTTCTTTATCCATATATTCGGGATATATAGGGTAGTCAGAGAGAACCTAGTGTCATTGCGTTTTGAGTGGCGACAACTCAGCTCCGCGTTTATCTTAGGAACCACAGCGAAGAAATGAAAAGAATTTAAATATAATCATTCCCCCATGTGGGACTAATAATCCCAAATCCACAACCAGCCTAATTTAAATATGTCTGTATCCCTCAGATAGCCTCCCGTTGTCTAACTACGGTCCACAACACGCTAGTGGAGATGTCCCTCTTGAGCTCGCACGCGGTGGGGGGCGCGGCGGCGTGCTGGGCGCACCTCGCCTGCGTGGAGACGCTCCGCGCCTGCGAGCGCCTGTCCTCGACCAACAGCGCCTTGGAAGCTTGCACTGCGATGCATGCGCCCTTGTTGCATAATGCTAAGGATAAGGTTACTTTCATATATATATATTTGAATAGATTTTATTTTAACATGTGTGGATAAATATATTTGAATGAATATTTCCACAGTTACACGAATTAGGTAAGCTATGCGGCCTTCTGCCAGGCTCGTCGGACCCTTCGTCAGAGCAACTGCACCTGGTCGTGATGCTATCCGCCGGAATGGGAGACAGCGAGCCAAACAAGCAGCAGAGTCCGACAGACAGGCTGAAAGAAGCCTTGTGCAGCAAAAATAGCTTCCAGCAATATTACTTGGAGTTAGCAGAATTGGCTATGGGGACGTATAAGCATATTGGTAGGTTAAGGTTAGTATTGTTTGGTTTTTTTATATTTTTAATTGATCAAAACTCGGTACTCTTGACCAGATTATTTAGAAAATAAATATATATACATATATTTCATAAACTGCCAACCTACGGCGTGGTGGTTGGAAAGTGAATAACAAAGTGTTGGATTTTGTTGAGCCATATTTTGCTCCTCCCACTAAATGTGAAAGGTGTGGAGCTAGAAAAAAACTCTGTTTTATACTTTACAGTCGAAGCTTAAATTTAATTGTGTTGATATTTTATTATATGTTTGTCTGTCGTAAACGAATGCCACAGTTTGTATGATTTACTGCAGGTGATTGTTTTGTAGACGTGTATAAATAAAAATATAGGCGTATGCTAAAAAATGTAGTAGTAGTGTTATCCACTGTCTATATGGACAATGTAATACGAAGATATATCCTTCTGAAATGCAAAGCTAATATAAAATACCCAAAAATTGGAGGGTACATAAGTTCAGTTCACTGTAAGCAGGCGTAAAATTCTGATATAAAATATTACGGGATAAAGATTTTTTTTGAGTCCGTCGGCTTTGACTACACCAGTAGTGGGACAACGTCTGAATATTACGGTTGGTTGTGGATTTGATTTCTCACTCGGTGGAATAATTATATTTAAAATATTTTCATTTCTCCGTTTTGGTAAATAAGACAAACCGCAGCGTTGAGTTCCGCCACTCAACACGCAATGTCTCCATTTTGAGTTCGCTATGTTCTATCTGACTACGAAAAAGCGTAAATCTGAAAAAAACTTCCTTTTTTACTAGATTTGCTCGCCACATAGGACGTGATTTAGCCTCATTCTACTCAGAATTAGGTGAAAATAGTAAAGCAGTAGTGTTTCTAATGGACGCGCTACGGTCATATGAGGAGCAAGGATGGAAGGACTTGGCGGCTCAGACGCGGTTGGAGTTAGTGGCAGCTGCCAAGAAAATGAATGATGTTGATAGGTTTGTGATTTTTCAATTTATTGACATTATTATTGAATAATTTTAGGATTCTTAAAAAAAACTTCTCTGCATTTTGTTAGTCAAATATGTATTTTTTGTAGGCAGATGTTAACATTTTACTGCCTTGATCTCATTGTAAATATTTTTTACACCTAGTGTTATGTAATTGAAGAATTTGTCTTTCTTACAGGTATACAAAGCTCTCTGCTAGAATAGCTAGTACCGCCGAATTGGAGATTCTAGTCAGAAATTTTTATTTCGAAGAAATGTTGAAATCTATAAGAGATAATCTTGCAAGTAAAGAAGAATCAGTATTGACCGAGCTTAATGACTGCTTCAAAATCATTTCAGCAACATTATTACCGTCCGAACGTGATGCTTATATCACTGATAATAAGGTCCAATGTCGTTTGCTCATAGAAAGTTTTATGCCCAAAGATGTGAAATGCAGCAAAGTGGCAATCAGTGTGGAGATATTCCAGGAAAAAACGGAGAAAAGGACGCCAGTAAAGAATTATAAGACTGATTTGATTGTTAGTGTAGGTAACTCCCCGAAGAGGACAACGCCGGAGGATAGTGAGAACGAATCTAATATTTTAATTACTAGGTAAGATAGATATTTATTAAAAAGACAATCATGATTTATTATATTTTTTAGGTTTTTGATTGAAATTATTTAGGCTTTTTGTGTTAAGTTTACGTTTTATTTTAAATAGTCAAAAAAAAAATATCCAGATTCAGAGAAGTCCTTAATCCTTAACTTTTGTCTCAGTTATGTAGACTAAAATCCATAAATATATGACTAGTTAGAAATATTGATTTGCTTTATAATTTTCTTCTCAGCATAAGACTAGACGACCTAAAACCTAAAAATCCATTACTAAATCCAATGGACATAACCTCAAAGTTACATTTCAAGGAAGACAAAACACTACAAAAAGCTACCGTTGATTGTCAAAACACAAAAATGCCACTCAGACGGTCTGAAAGCAGCAAATATAGAAAACCTTCCGCTACAATGAGAAATAGCTATGAAACCTGTTTCAAAAGCAAGACTCTTATATTGAAACCTGGTATAAATGAAGTCATCGTAGAATATGTTGCTATGAAGTGTGGGAAATTTAAATTGGGCCAAGTGTCTCTGTTAGTCGAGGATAAGTTGGAGTTTCTATCGAATGTGCTTGTTTCAAGTAAAATGGGTTATGAGGTGAAAACCCAGGGTGTGAGTGTGTATTTGAATAAGGTGGAGGCGAAGAAGGATTTAGTGGCCGGTGTGGAACAGGACATGGAGTTGGTGGTGACTAGTGGCAGTTCTTTTATACGGGAGGTTTGTTATTATATATTCATCCTTTTTTCCGCACAGCACGAAAGATAGAGAAAACCAAGTGTCAAGACACTCCGATCTTTCTTTCGTAGCTTTCCGCCTGAATTCGAGTGGCGGAACTCAACCCCGCGCTTTGTCTTACCAGAGCGTAAAAATCATACCCCCGATTGGTAATCGAATCCACTACACAGAATATAAAGAAATATAAAAAGTACATTATAAACTTGTCTTACGCTAACCTTACACGCATAATACAAATATTGATTTTCTGTACTTTTTCTCCATATAATTTTTTACTATGACAAATTTTATACTTCTCTATTCATATAATTATTCCAAAAAGGTTTCCCGCATAGTAACCTAGTGGCAAAATACTCCGTTCTCCACTTTCCGCCCGAATACTAGATATTGTGTGGTGGATGGCAACGCCGTGCTTTGTCTTGTCACCAGAGCGGAGAAATGAAAATAATTTAAATAAAATCACAATTACAGTCAGACGCTGTCCCACTGCTAACACCAAACGTATATTTCAGAATGCGTCAATTCTACTTAAAACATCGACAGGCCTTTTAATAAGATTTACAGGAGATGAATCTCCAATGTCGAGAGAGTTGTCGATACCGATCGAAGCAATAGGGCCGTTCAAAACTACTAAAATACCATTGAGGTTGTTCTCCAAGTTACAGCCTAAGAGAGAGAAGAGTGTTGAACATAACGTAAGTAGCTGATGCAATTTTTATTTAAAAAAAAAAAGAGTTACTTTACAACTTTTCCCGCATAGCAGGATAAGCAGGTTGTTCCTATCCAGTGTCAAGAACTCTTTCCGCTCAAATTGAGACGATTTTGAAATTGTCCGATTGGAGCTCAACGCCGCGCTTGATTTACAACCACCGCGAGTGTGGATCGAATCCACGACCACCGTGTTTAAAGTCAAACGTTATTATTTACTAAGCATTTGTGCCGAACGTGAAGACGTTCTGTGAATTGTAGAATATTATTAGATGAAAAATGTATAGAATAAACATTTTTACATACTTTTTTATGCTAAGATTGATAGAAGATGCAATTTATCCTGATCTGATTATTCCACTATATATATGTACAAATAAATGATGTAATTTCAGGTGTGGCTTACTTGTCCATGGTGGGAGTCCATCACAGAAGTGCCTCTAAATTTTAGTCCACCCATGATAGTGGCGTGGCGTCTCCTAACGTCGAACACGAGGAAGTTCGTCCACGTCTCTGCGAAGTCAACTGTGGCGCATTTCGTGCAGTTCGTTCTGAGCGAGCCTAAGTTAGAGTGCGATGGGAATAACACTGTAGCAGACTTGAATCCGAAGAATGTTGGGGACATGGTGGGTTTTAAACGTCATTTCAATTTTTATCTTTTGAGGTCTCACATATTTTGTGTTCATGGCTGATTGACCGAGTTAGACATTACTTACCGTGCGATAGGCGTAGGTTGATATCCAGCTTTATTTATAATTTTTTTTCTAGATTAATATCTAAACTAAACTAAAAATAATTTCAGACTGTCGCTTCAGATGGTACGACGGCATCATTCATGTGGGAGCTACTAAAAGACCCGTTAGTGAAGGCGGGACCGATGAAAGCTTCATTCAATGTGCAATACAGATTAATTACAGAAGAAACGTCTAGAAACTTCAAATGTACATTTGATATTCAAGATTATACTACACTGTTTGTGATTAGGACTAAGTTGGAGCCTGGCAAAGGGTCGGACTTTTGTAGAGCGTCTCAAGTATGCTGTCTACAGCTTAATGTTCAAAGGGTTTGTATCATTTGTGTATTGTATATATCTATACATATAATAATAATGTAACTGATCTCTGTCTGTACATGGAAGATATATGATAAAAAATAGGGACATTTTTCAATGTAACAACCCAAAACAATGATTTTTAATTCAGTCTTTTCTGTTTGTCTGTATGTCTGTTTGTTTGTGCATGCTAATCTGAGCAACACCTGAACCGAATTAAATGCATTTTAACTATTGTATTCCAGTAAGCGTCCCTTAACATTTAGTGTTTATTTCATTTCCATCGGTTCATTAATAAAAAAGTTACATCCATTTAAATTATAAATTTATGGAAAGTTTATGATTTAAGTGAGAGCGCGGGCGTAAATAGTTTAGACATGCAAGTAAATTTAGGCAGGCAAAGAAGCGAGAGGTTTGCTAGTCTATAAAATATAACGAAAATTGTAAATGCGATGAGATTAGAATTCGTATCCTATTCGTAATGTGCTTGACATACTGACTTATTAATCTATTAGAGTTTGAAGTTGTTATGATAAGTGTACAAGACAAGACAACAAGACATGCAGACGGAAATCTAGAGTATCCATCCATATGTTATTTTTTTGTTTTCTTGTTTGTTCTTCAATCTCACGTATCTCCCGGATAACAACATTTACGCATGAATTCGAAACATTGCTTGCTTTAGTAGGCGGGTTTATCTTGTTCATCAGAACCGGACAAATGATAATAATATTTAAATATACATAATCTTCCCCCCAAGTGGCGTTGAATCCACAACCGATCGCGCTTACAATCAGACACTGTCCCAATGTACCACTGTTGCGTCACATTTTAAATTAATATTTTACTATTAATAATAATAGTAAATTATTGATTTTTATTATGATTTACTAATTTATATTTGTAGGTGAACGAAACGGAGCACACGTCTCTGATGTACGAAGTTTTGGCTGACCAGACCATGTGGGCGGTGCTGGGGCGTACTGCTGGTATGTATATGATCAGCTTCACGCTTTTTCCCGCATAGCAGGCTAGTCAGAGAGAACCCAGTGGCAAGACACTTACCTTAGGTAATCGATTCCTTTGGTTACCGCACCAACAAGCAATCACGCCACAGTGGCCTTCGTATTAGATTTACTTTTAACACGCTTTCATTAGCTTCGTCTTTATTTTTCTTTTAATTTGTGTAAGAAAGGCTTCCTGCGAGGCTATTTTGACTTGTCCGGTATTCGATTGGACTCCTTGGCCATAACGGCGTTTGACTACTTATTGTTTCTAATGAAGCTTTTTATTTACCACTATGCCCGCGACTTAGTAAGTTACTTCTTATTACATCAGCTGCCACCGAAAGTCCCATCAAAATCAGTGCAGCCGTTTAGCCCATTAGTCTTGACAAACAAATAGACTAAAATTATAAAAAATATATTTTGGTATATGTGTATACATACATTTTATGCACTCCAATTTGATTTATATAGATGTTTATTAAACATTGATGTTGAATTGAACTCCAGGTGTAATAACAATGGAGTCCAGCACAGCGGAAGGGCAGTGCGTGTCCCTGGACGTGATGCCGCTGGGCGCGGGCTACCTGCCGCTGCCCGCCGTGCGCTTGTCCAAGTACATTGCAGCGAACACTAGAGGTGACTTTGCTTCTTTCTTTGCATCTACTTTGGCCCTTTGGCCCTTTGGCCCTAGACGAGACGATTTTTAGCATTATTCAATAGAAATAAAAGCAGCTGCACGCTTTTTTCACGAAGAACCTAGTGTAGCGTGGTGTGTGTCGGAACCGAAGGACGCGCTTTGTTTTACCGAGGCGGCGGAATGAAAATAATTTAAATATAATCATATAATCCATAGGAATCGAACCCACGACTACGCCTTTTCGTTAAACAGTAAAACCCCTAGAAAAACTGAAAAAAAAATTGAGAAAAACGTATTCCTGTTTTAATATTCAAAAGCGCTTAAAGCGGTTTGACCATGATAACGTCACATACACACAGACAGTCACTGTCGCATTTATAATATTGGTATGGACAAATCCTTATTATATTTATAATTTTCAGATCCAAAGAAAGACATATCCGCCCATCCTCGCCTAGAGCCGTTTAGTCCGGGACAGGTGTATCACGCTGGAAAGGCCAAGCAAGTGCATGTATTGCCACCTGCGCCTAAAGAACATATGGATATTACCGTTCAAACACATATTTGACAAATTAACATATAGAGAAAACATAAATATAGTGTGTTAATACAACATTTATTGTTATATTCGAAAGTTTTATACCGTCACAATATTTGAAAGTAACTCAAAATTTAAAATTTTAGTATAGCTTAACATTTGTTTTCTTAATGGAGACATTTTGTTGTAAAAAAAATGTGACCAAAAAAATCACTGAAAATTGAATCTAGGACCTATTTGTAAATAATAGTGGCTCACACATCTATTGCGTCATATAGATGTTTGATGTAGTAGGGTGTTATGGATGTAATAATTCGAATTTAAATTCAGTTAAAGATATAAGAAGGTTTTTTCAGTAATGTAAGCAAATATCGGAAACTAATTTATTAAATTCTTTTTGTTTCTATTTTATTTTTATGTCGAAATGTCGAGATAGGTAAAATTGGATCAGATAATCTATTTATTTTTTGTAACTTAAAACAAAGTGAAGAATGGAGAAGCTATTCAGCTAGGTACATTTTGCTAACCCTGCAATATGTAAGAGGTATATGAAGTAAAAAAAATATATAGAAAATCTAATTATTTTTATCTAAGAGTGTTCTTAAATAAAATGCTTTAAATTACAATGTGCAGTGTATACTATAGTGTTATTATTATATAAATCTGTGCAAATTTTTGGATATGTAATGGATGTTAGTCTTCATTTTATGTAAAATACTAAACTGGAGATATAAAGAAAACTATACTTATGACATATATTGAGGACATGCCTGGATGAACGTAAAATGTGGCCACTCATCTTTTACAATTTTAACACAAAACAAATGTACAATTCGATCGATATATTTTTATATATTATTATTTAAAATGTTATTCACACGTAAACGTTAACGTATGGATTAGCGGCCAGAGCTTGGACGGGGCCAGGAGGCGCGCTTTCGAGTCCCGCTACGTCCAAACTTTTATACGTTTTCTAAGAATTGAATTCTCGATATTTCAATTTTGTGACATAACTTCATCCAATGTCTTCTATTAACAATATAGTATTTAATAAGCTTCGAGCTTTAAAATCAACCAATGCATAATTACTTACAATGTATGTATAAATGGAAGGTCTCTCTTAATGTTAGTATGTAAATAGAAATAGATATACATAAATTTATAAAAATGTTCTATATTATGTGTTTATGTTATAATTTACTAAGTTAAGAATATTTAATTTACTTATTACATACTAATTTAAACAACTTTTAAAGGAGTTTCTTGCTTTGACTTTGCATTTGGTTTTAATTTATATTCTTCTATATTATACTTTAATGCTGAATTACAAAAAAATGCAAATCTTTTTTTTTTTATTCATTTAAATTTCAACATAAAATAACATAAATTATGTAGTGCTATATAGTTAGGAAAATATAAATTGTTGGACCATTTAATCATTTAATCTATAAGATAAACATTATAATATAAAAGCTTCATCACTAATTATTTTAGTTCTAAACGTTTTATGTTATCTGTGGCAATGGCAATTTAAAATTAATACCTGAACATTATCTTACAAAAAAATATTTTTGTTTTAAATCATTCATATATTTTCCTTTTCATTGGTTATTTTTTTTGTTAATCCTAAGAAGTGAATGCTAAGTGTATGAATTTATGTGTATATAAGGTATGCCTTTGCAATATTACATAGTCTGTTGTAAAGTTGATAGAATAGCTTTTTATACATATTTTATATATCGCCAGCATTTTTTTCTAAAATATCAAAATAATATATACAATAGAAATTCGAAAAGTCTACGTTCTTACTAAGTTCAAGAAGTTTTTTAAAGCAAAATGAAACACAAAATTAACCAACTTGTAGAGATGTTGTCACTTTTATTTTATATATAAGCAAAGCCATACATTATTTTATTTTTTTACCACAATTAATTATATTAATCTTAGTAAATTTCTATTATCAGTATAGACAGGATTTTATGCATAAAATGGTACATTTTTAAATTGATTATATGACGCCATATCGTTATAATTATAATCCTAGTCTGTATGCTTGCCTAATTTGTTTCTTATAATTTCTAAGTTATATTTGGTGCTGAAATAGTGTTATTTCTCCAATACGATTTTTTTCCCGCTAAGTTCTCATTTTTTATTAATTGTAGGTACTCATTTTGTTTAAGTATCATATCTTGGAAGCAACAATATTAATTTTATGTAAACTATTACAATTATTTTTATGTAAACTAACATTAACTACAAAACTCAATGCAATGTCCATCCTCAGTATGAAAGTGGGCTAACTCAAAATGACATAGCTGTGGAAAACCAAAATGGTATTTTGATAGATTTTTAGCAAGATTAACCCATATAGACATTTTAAGTTCCCTCACTTTGATTCTGAGAAATCCAATCTTATCAACAATTATAATATTTTAATTTCATAATGATGTATGGAAAATCTTCATTATTTTGTTTATAAAACCAAAGGTTTCCCAAATAGCTTATACATCGAATCATTACTCTATTGTGCTTATTATATTTTTGTATATGGAACATACTCATTATTCTTTAAAATTAGAAGCTTGGATGTGTAGTAGTAAAACTATTGAAAATGTTAAGAGATATTAGATTAAAGGGTATGTTGTGGTAGGTTAGGCCTTTATTATGTTTTATAATTTACAAGTAATTCTGCGTGGCTAATAAAAGCTATTGTAAATATTTGACACTGTTAAACTGTTACTGTTACAAAGCAAATTGTAAGTCAAGAGTTTCTATTGCAACAATTGTATAAACGTAGCTGTACTACCATACATTTAAGGATTTAAATATCTGTACAGTTAAGTGTGGTTCTGAAATTCTTGATGTAACTATATTTTCGATCCAAGCTTACTTATAGTAATAAGTACTGAAGAATGTATTTATATTATTTAACAGGTATAATACCTATGGCTATCAATAAAATGTTTATTGTTACGGTCTTTGTTTCATTTTGAGTTTGCTAATTTTGTCATGGTTAAACCACGTTATTAAGTTTTTTAATAAATTGCCTTTATTGAATTTTGTTTTATTTAGGAAAACTTAGAATGACACGTATTTTGGAGTAGGGAAGTTTTAAGTAGGAATTTTAAATATATTTTAGAGTTATAGTAAATTGGTAAAATGGAAAAATAAAAATTATATATGTTAAAGAAGAATGTGGTGACTATTGTTTACATAATATGGTGACCTCTCAAAAAAGCGGGATTTTTTCGGAATAGCCCGCAAAAAAATAATACTAAAATAAAAAGCAAAATTCCAATTGAAAATAAGACTATGGCAATAATATTGACACTAAATATTAGTACGCATAAATATAAAATGAGCAAAATATATATTCTAAATTTCTAATAAATTTAATTAAAAAAATTGTGAATTATTGGCAAATATTTTCCTATTTCATTATAAATTAGGACCATACTAATTATATTCGTAACAAGTACACCAGAACCAGATGATCTATGCCACACCCACCACAACATATTTATTAATTTTATAAATTATATTTTTATGCAATTAAATAATTTCATGAATATAGCAGTATTTATATGTTTAAAAAAACCAAATTTAAGATATGTTTAAATAAGTTATTTAAGAAGAGACAAGTAATAATTTAATATTCACGTGTGACTTTTATTAATGATTGTGGCAACCCCATAGGTTAAATATTAAATTTTGTGTCAGTGTACGAGATTGTGGTGTGAACACTGAACAGTCTTTGAACAAAATTGATGAAGTTTGTTTTGTGTTAGAAGTATGAAAATCATTAAATAAAATTTCTAGTCGTCATGAGATAATTTATTTAATTAAATCACAAACAATAAATTAGTGTACGTATTAAACATATTAATAATGAAATTAGTTCGAGTTCAGTAATAAAAATGAGAAGTGCTCTTGGATTGCTGGTTGTCACACGCGAATCCTTCTCGGAATAGAAAACTTTGCATCTTTTTGAAAGAAGCGTTATATGTACACAGCGGGAATGACAATAATGGCAGTGTCTGTTGGCGAAATTTGCGAGAACACGAAGTTGGCCCGTGAAATGGCACTGATGGGGAATTACGAATCGGCATTGGTATACTACGAGGGAACGGTGCAGATGATCCACAGACTGCTGATCAGTATCGCAGACCCCACGCGAAAGTCTAAGTGGCAATTGGTAAGTATACAAAAAAACGTGTAAATCTAGGCTTTATTTTGCTCCATGCCACTAACCTTGTATGTAGCCACTTCCTTATGTGATAACTCTGTTAATTAATTTCGCGTAACACAGAAGGCCACCCACAGCGTACTTTATGCATTTCAATGACTATCTTAATTGTTTTCATTCTTTTATCATACACAAGTAACAAACAATGAATCAAAGAAAAACTTAACCTTTTTCATAATTTCAAATTGAATACATATAAACACACTAGAATTGAATTGAAACTAAAAAACAAAAAAATTGTAAAATAAAATGCTTTAAGAGATTTTATATAAATATTTTATTTATTTTATTATATTATTGTTGTAAAGCTAATAATCTGTGCTTAAAGAACGATATTGACATCTTAGTATTACTCAACTGCCCACCTACACACTAGACTATTCAAAAACAAACTGATTACTTATAAAAATTTATATGAAAATTAAAATATTATTTTTTCATAAACGAAGAAATTATTAAATTGTCAAGTTGACTCAATTTAATAATTGTTTTTGTTTCATTACGTTTAAAAATTATAAATTTAGTAAAGTAAAACATTATCCTCATAAAATTGGATTTGAAATTAAAATGAAACCTTAACATGGCAATTGGTCATAATCTTTGCTCATAAGTCAGTAAAGTTCATTGTAACATCTTCAGAAACATCAATTGTAGCTAGTTAAGCTCAGGTCAATGCTACCAGAACTGAGTCAGTTGCACAAATACTTTTTTGAATAATGAGTATATTAACTTTACAGAATGTATATGACACAAAGTAAAATGGTAGCATTTGTTGTTTGACTTTTCTTTTATTATATAGTTGGCCTTTGAAACAAGTTCAATGTAATATTGAAACATCAATACTTCAATGGTATGAAGCATAGGTCAATGCTACCTTGACTCAGTCAGTATCTGCACAAAGGCTTCTTTTGAAATCACTCATTTTGATCAAATGAAGCTTCAAAATGAACATTATATTAGGTATAAGTAATGAACTAAATTATAATAAAAATGTTTTTTTTATACCCATTAAAAAGAAGTATATTTTTCTTGAAGCAAATTACACACTTTTTCAAGTTCTCCACTTTCTGCCTGAAATCGAAATATTGCATGTTGAGTGGCAGAACTCAATGCCGCTCTTTGTTTTATGTATCAGCACAGAAAATAGAAATATTTAAAATAAAATCATTCCCCTGAGTGGGAATTGAACCCACAACCAATAGCATTTACAATCAGACAAAGTAACACTGCACCACAATGGCCTTCATATTTAAGTATAATTATAATAATTAATATATATATTAGGATAATATGTTGCTAATGTTTGTGACGCTTGTTTAAAATCTTGGTAAAACAACTTGCTTATTATCAGAAAAAATATAGTGAACAGTTATAATCTAATCAGCATATTTTGTAATCATATGATGTCACTGTTCACATGCTTCTGTAACTTTTCACTATGTACATATTTAAATATTCTTGTGCTAAAACTAATATAGTATTATAACATGTATGTAATATATTTTTTTATTATCAACCATTTCCTTCTCTTTGTATGGATAGAAAAAAAAACATTGTTTTGTATAGCAGAAATTTACACACCACAGTAGCTCAGCTCTCTATTCGAATTCGAATATTACACTGATGAGCAACTTAACGCCGCGCTTTGTCTCACCAAAACAGGGAAATAAACAAGGCAAATAAATAACATTTTAAATATAATCGTTCCCATGTGTGGAAGTGCACCCACAACCAATTGCGTCAGATATGTCCACACTGACTATTTACTATGACTGCTTAGATATATTTATTTATTATTCGTCATATATTATAAACCTGAATTTATTGTGTATACTACCAATAACCCAAACTGAACATGGTGTTTAGCATAATACAATAACATCAAACCATCATTTACAAAGGCTAAATGATTCAAAATATTCTTAAAAACATTCTTTGTTATCTGTATCAATATTAGGTATATAGTTTTTATTCAGCTATCAGTTTAGAGTTATACCTGGCAAAACTTAAGTCTTTAAGGATTAAAAAAATATACTGATTGTAAGCTTTTCTACTTATAAAAATATCTTTAAAATGTATGCTGCAATTTTGTTGTTTATAACCATATAAGGAATTTTCATATAACATTACTTCAATACAAAATGATCTTCTGCCTTATGTATCGATTACGCGATTGTAAGACTACTCGGCGCCACGTTTGTCTGTCTGTCCATATACAGACAATAGTTGCGTAGTTCATACACACTCTATATGAACATTACATACATAAATATGTAAACACAATAGCTTTGGTACGTTTTGTCGATAAAGAGATATACTTTTACTTAGTAACCACACAGGTAAATAGACGTATACCTTACACGTTTCAACTGTCATTCTGATTCTCTCATTTAAAGTACACAGACAACCTAGTGTCAAAAACACTTTGTTCTCCACTTTCCGCCCGAATACGAGATATTGCGTGTTCAGTGCCGGAACTCAATACCGCGCTTTGTCTTGCACAAATAGAGAATAACTTAAGTGGGGATCGAACCCACGACTACAATCTCTAGAGAGACGTTGTGTGTAAAGTAGCGGAACCAAACCCCGTTTTGTCACAAAATGTTTGTTGCTAGAAGATGAAATGCGGAGTAGTCAAACAGTGACCAGCGATGGTGTAATTTATCATTTATAATAATACACCGCATAATATATTTCAAATTAGAAACACTTATTAATTCACTTCTATACGGCCAATTTAATTTCTTAATCTGTTTAGTTCGTCGTTAAGCTAAAATCTGCGGTGTAAGCTAAAAGTTATTTGGCTTCCGATATTGCCTTAGCAATCGATAGGGAGGTCTTTTTAATCTCATTCCCTTTCTTAGTATTCGCCGTGTTGGGATTTAAAACTACAAGTGTCACAGTTCATGTAATGGCATCTATAATAATAATGTATATAATATATTTATTTCAGCTTTTATCGTGTTGTAGACGCGATATAAACAATCAACTCTTAAAAGCCTTAAGGTCTTTTAAAATTACGAAATGCATACTTGTATACAAGGTTTCACTGAAAGTGACATTATTAATATATTTATTGAATATTAAGGCTATTGCATAAATGTAACAGGTTGCTGTTCAGCGCCTACGTAAATTCAATACGTGCCTACAGCTTTACAACATGTCTTTGTGCGACAAAGTTAAATATAACGTTATCTTTTACAGACAATAATGTAGTTTAAATTTTATTTTATTTAATTGTAGTATAATATTATTACTATTGATGTTACAAAAAAACTCTCATTTCATGCCGTTCGGTAAAATTTTGAGTAAAGGAAAAGTGTTTCAAATTATCTCCTTTTTGTTTTCAATACTAGCTACCCACGACTATAGTTACTGAATCACAAACTGCTGAAATTTATTGTTTTATCTAATTATATGACTTGCAATGTCATGCTTCATCACAAAATATATTTTTTTCTCTAATATACATATACATAATTAGAATGTTCCGAATATATATATATATATTCGGGAATAAATTGTTTAAAAACATTGAAAACTGCAGCAAAATCCGTTGCGTGGCTTAAACGAAACGACTTTGTTTTATAGTGTTATACAAAACTTGAGAGTTTTTACAACTTTGCAAAAGCAAACTGTCGTCTCCTTAATATTTTTATTATTAACACAGGTTGTTTTTAAATTTGTTTAGTTTACTTCAAAATGCGCTTTTTATTTATTCGTCGCCCGCTGTAATACCCATTTATTTATAAATAGTAATGTTTTTATAAAACACTTGTGCTAATGTCCTTGCGATTATTCGATATCGAGTGAGTTTTTCTCGTAGTGAAACCTAACAAAAGCGTTTTACACCTCATTGCGTTTTGTATAACGTAACACTCAAAATACACTCTTAGATACTTCATGGTTAGTATTTTATACAAGTTCACGATAATAATTTTTCACATTTGTATGAAAATATAAATAATATCATACTTATATTAGTTTAAGACTACTAGTGAACCTATCGACGTGTAAAATTCGCGTTGCTTTGGGCAACGTGTATGGCACTTTATACAAAAGTATATGAGAAATACATAGTAGAATGTATATTTATTTTAATAATTTAATTTATTTAAAACCAAAATTATAAGAAATGATGGCTTTCTGCAATTACATTTCTTGTAATGCAATCTAAACTTATTTTAAGTATGTCAAATTTAGTACTCAGGTATTTTATGGTTTTAACTTTTTTAAAGTGTTATTCACTCACTAAAATATTTGTAAGAAAACCTTCTTAAAAATATTTTTTAGGTATATTATATAAAAATATTCTTTGATTGGGCAGTTGAAGGTCTATAAGTTAGATACTTTGAAAATTTTGCTGCAAGTTTATGTGTAGATCGAACATTTAATTATTGATCCAAAAGTGTCTTTTCTTAGTCTATGTGTGAATTTTATAGATGTATATAAGGTTAAAAGTTTTTAATATTAAAGTTCTAATATTTTTTATGTGTTATTCACATACTTAGGAAATTAAAAACATTTTCAGAAAACTTATAAAAAATTTTGAACGCAACGGGATTCGAACCTGCGCCTTTGGACGGTTTCCAATAGGCTCGGAAGTTGTTACCCTGTGTATGTTGATAAATTGCGTAAAAGATATAGAAAGTTTCGGTACTAAGAAAGCGATAATATTTTAGCGTCATAAAGGGTCAAATGATATCGAGTACTGTGCATAATGGATTTTATATTTCACGGCGAAAGTTATAGTAAAAATGATCTTGAAGATCATGAAAAATTATAATACAAATTTATTTAAATATATTTCGCAATTTGTGAATTTTGCTCACTTAGGAATGGTAAATGATTAACATTTTACAAAAATAAGCTGAATATCCTTATAAGTATATCGCTTATAACCTGTTTCAGTATGCAAAAATCTGTTGGACCTTCCAATAAATAACGACTTTACACACTGGAAATGCAAACATTACTAAAATTTAAAAATATAGATTTTGTTCGTATTTATTTATTGTAAAGGTGTATATGGCCATAACTGTAATGAGATTTTAAAGTCTATTTGCTTCAACCTCCGCTACCTTCGTTGTAGTTTTGGTGTCAATGTCGTGATATCTCATAGAGAAATGGCCACTTTCCTTTTGATTGACTTTCACCCTTTGGGAATTGCATTCCTTTTGTATTAAAAGGCACACAGATGCCCCAGGAGAGAATAGAAAATGAAAATACAGTGCGTTAACTTTCATTTCATTAAATGTCTGCCTCTGTCTATATCCAAGTATCACGCACCTCTTAAGCGGAAAGTTTAAATGATTTACGAAAGTACTATAAACGGGCTTTACACTAATATCGTATATGTACAATGTTGATATGATTATGATTAGTCGTATAAATTTATAACAAATTGAACCTAACTTATCAAAATGTCCTATAAGAATGTAAAAGTCTTTCCATGCAAATGCTTTCGTTTTGGCTGTTTTTGTTCTACAAAAAAAAAAAAAGAACGAATAGAATATTAAACACTCGTGTTGGTTGGTTTATCAATTTGTTTCGGTTATTATTTCTAATTTTAAATATGCATACACTTTTGACATAAAAATTTAATGCATAGACGAAAGAAAGTGAACAAAATTGGCCTAATTATAATACTCTTACTAAAATCGCCGGCAATTTGTTTTACATTAGCGTGCAGCTTTTATATTCATCATTTGCATATTATCACGTTACGCGTCATACGTGGATAAACAATTCATAATCAGATGTTTTTTTAACATAGCTCGTCTATTTGTTTAATCATTTTTTTTTATTGTAGAAATTTAAAAACATCTGTATTTGGCATTGCATATTATATAGGTACTTAACGCTTCATCTAATTTTACTGACATCTAATTTTACTCAATCTAACAAAAGGTGTTCTTTCTTTATTGGTAGAATTAATATTGGCTTTTACCTAAATAGTGCCTACGTTGAAATATGTATTTGTTTTCTAAAAACTTTAATTTCAGTATCAATCTATAGTATATAATCTCAGTATTTAAGCGGTTGCAGATTAGTCGTTATCTACTCTTTATAATACATACTTGTGTTTATATATTTTCTACAAAACTTTTTGGTAATCATACCGTTCTCCAGTTCTTGCTTGATTTAAAAGCATATTATGTTAATTGGCGTCGCTATACTACATATAACCCGACCGGGAAAAAGAAAATAATTTAAATATCAATATTCCCCCGAGTGTTAATTGAATCTACGATCATCCCATGTGGAATACACTTCACCACTGCTCAGATGGTGTTTTCTATTCCATGAATACTGAGTAAGCAAGTAAATAACGTTATAACTAACGAAATCGCGATAAATGTAGGTGCAAAAAGCGTTCACAAAAAACTATCAGTATCGCTTTGTGCCATGCATTAATAATATACTCTTTCTGTTGCATATTTAGAATTTCACAGAATTCTAAATAATATATATTAACAGAATGCTAAATATTATATAAATAATGATTTTTATTTTATAATTAAATATAATAATAACGTAATTTTATGTTTGTGTAGCATTTATTTGCCCATCTAAGTTAATTGAGCTTTTTCTACAACGTTTTTCTGAGAACCCACATAACACGTAGCGGAAGGAAGAACGTGACCAAATTATAGGGATTCTTGTCGTTACGACTTCTGATGTTGTGCCGGAGTGGTATTTCCTGAGAGGATACTAATGTGACTTCAGAAATAAAACACGCAACGGAAACACAGCAGTATTTAACAAAAGAGCATTAACAAGCTTTTTCAGTTTAGAACTAATTTTGTCTTGATTAGACATGTTTACAAAACTTACGTTTGGAGTTTGGAATAATGAATCTACGTCTATTAGTGTAGTTACGCATTGCGCCTATCGAACAGTTCGATAACCTGTATATGAGATTGATCGATATATATATATGTAAGCGAGTAATCCGATTTTGATACCTTTTGGCCTGACATACTAATCCTATGTAATTTAATCGATAATAAATACTTATTATATTACTGTTTTCGTTCTCTCTCTCTCTGTCGGTAAGAGTACACACATTGCGTATTTAATGAGCTTCTCAGGAAACTGACACTCATTACCTTTCTCGTGTATAATAATGATTGATTTATACCAATTTCATTATTTCTTGTGAGATATTGTCGTTAAAAGCAATATCTTGTTTATATTTATGCGCAAAGAACGGCTTGCTTATACGAAATTCCATATAAAGTATGCAGTTTTAACGGAACTCCCATCCGGGAATTGCAGTGAAAACGTTTGCTTTGTTTTGTACTAATAAAACACTGTTTTTATTGAATTGCAAATGTATTTGCTTTGGAATGAATTAATAAGGAGTGTTGCGATATTAGTGAGATAAAGGGGTGGCACAGATAGGCTTTGAGTCAGTTTGGGTCACCTAGTCTAATTCGGTGTCTGGATTGTCGCCAAGCATTTGTTCTATTGTCGCGTCCGTTCGTCATGAGCAGTTGTATGGATGTATGTAGTCACGAATGTTGATAGCATTCGGCGGTCCGTTTGCACTGGAGGTCGATGAACTTGTGTAATTTATGTCGCACTCGTAAAATATAGGGTATATTTTGTATCTATTATGCATTAATTATATGTAACTGGATATTGCTTTAAATTAATTTTAAATAAGTGTTTAATATAATTTTTTGAACACAAAATGTTACCAAGCTTTTGTTTCGTTAATATTTTTCTGATTATGGACTAAATGTATAGTTTAAATCAATTTTACTATCGCAACACCCCATTGTATTCAAAGAAACCAACTCATTTTTACCATAATGCGTGCCGTGTCCGTAATTATGTCGGGGCTAGACGAAACATTGTTCCAGTTTGGTGCCGGCCTTTAGTTGGAGTCAAACACTCAGGCGAAAATACAGCTATGTGGGTAGTTTTAATAGCCGCATATTAAACACCCTCTTAACATAACGAACAAACTCGGTCAAGGTGTTACAAATCAAAATATCATAACTAATGTCCTCTGCGTAGTGAATTGAAAATTTTGCGTGGGAAGAGTTTTTTATTGTTCACATCTTAATCTCCCAAGACGAAATTTCGCTTTTGTTTAAAGAAATTTAATGGTATAGTTATCTTTGTCCATTGTTGGCATTTTTTATGCACTCTCTGTGAAATGTGTTGGAAATTCGCAAAACAATTACCAGAAGTGTGGTGTTGAGACAAATTTCATATTTAAGCGAATGGACGTGATCATGCTATATGCGCCATTGTTTGAATTGTACAAAAGGGGAGGTTAATCTTATATCTTGGAAGGCATTATATATTATAATAGGTAATGACAGTGGTTATTTTTTTAATCTTTTCAAAAGTTATTCGAAATGAAACGCGACTTAACTGTTATTCTTTTCAATCGTATTAATTTTAATAAATTTCGTAGTTTATATCATATACTTGAATGTATATATATAACCTTGACACACTTTTCACACTATAGTATAGCTTTAAATAATTTACATATTAGGAGTAAATGAGTTATGTAATATTAATTATAATATACGTAAGTTGGTGGCATGTATGAAAGTAATGCATATTGTGGCCCAATAATTATTATCTTATGCTTGCCTTTTTACTTAATATAATTATATAACTGTACTTAAATGGATAATTCTATTATGAAATCTGATGTTTATTTCAATAGGAAGTATGTTGTAATGTAAATTATAGTATTCCTTATATATTTTGCACACAGGTTCAGAAGCAAATGGCAAGGGAGTATGAACAGCTCAAAGCAACAATAGCTACACTGCAAATGTTTCAACATGAAGGTGAAAAAGCCATCACTCCACTGACCAGCGGTAAATATATTTGTTATTTTGAAGTTTCTAATCTATTTATTTCTTATATATTTTAGTATTAGTGTTGTACATATTTTGCCATTGTCTTTGACTTGATTCTTATTACCATTTTAGTATAGATTTAAATAAATATGAAATAGGTACAAATAGAAGAAAAAATTGAAAACAATGTTTAATTTTTGTTCGTTAATATATAAGTAATAGGATTAATCAATACGATCATAGAAACACTGTAGAGGGATCCCTCGGGAATGTCTACTTATGGGGTAAATGGAACCTAGTTTAATTTAACCCCCACAACCACTAAGAAAACCCCATTTGTTGTGTCGCCAGTTTTCGAAAATATTTCTTTTAAAGCCACGCCCAGAATCAGCATATTGGGGTTGCTTAAAGTTTCGAGTGACTGCCAGTATCGCGATCATCTGGAAAGCAAGGCCAAGTTGGCTTCTAAGAAGCTGGGTGTCATTGCCAGAGCAAGACAGTACTTCACGCCCAAACACCGATTGGCCTCACATGGAGTACTGTTCTCATTTCTGGGCTGGTGCACCCCAGTATCAGCTTGATTCACTTGATCGCATACAACGTAGAGCCATTCGAATCGTTAAGGACCCAATAATCTGTGAAAGGCTTGACACTTTAGCGTTGCGTAGAGACGTTTCCTCTTTGAGCGTTATCTACCGCATTTATCATGAGGAGTGTTCTGGGGAACTGTTTGACTTGATTCCTGCCGCAAAATTTTCCAACCGCACAGTACGTAACCGACTGAAATATCGTATCGTAGGTACGTGGCACTCTACTACTGTGCGGTTTTGTAGGAACTTCCCTCCACGTGCCATTCAAACTGTGGAATGGCACGTGGAGGGAAGCAGTTTCCAGGTCGATTCGAAATGCACGTCTGTTTCCACCTTAAAGGCCGGCAACATCCCTGTAGCTCCTCTGGTGTTTCATTTTAGATTCATTATCATCATGAAACCGTATTATTTTGTGTTTAGTTTGCATATATTAATTTAAAGTGGATAACTTTGCAAAGCTGTTCCAGCAATCATCTTGTCAATATTACAGTTATGTAGGTATAATGATAAGTTATTTGGGCCTTTTTACAGTTTCAGTACATTTGATTGATACATTAAATTACAGTAAAGAAATAAGGGCTAAAAAAAAGTTTTAACTGTATAGAGCCGTATAAAGATTTTTGTTTCCTGTTTGTTTGTCACACTCACAACAGCATTCTACACTAATTTACTGTATAATGTATTCCCAGTAGGAAATAATTAATGCGAACAATACTGGCACGACTGTAGAACAAAAAAACTGTACAAGAGGTAATTTAAATTTTGTAATATATTAAGTAAATAATAATTATTGTGAGATAGCAATACTATTTCAATTCAATTATAATTATTTTGTATATTTAAGTAACTGAATATACATGTGGCAAAATAAAAAAAATATGTAATATTTTTTTTTATACAGCGTTACGCATTCTTATTCTTTTATACAATCTATGCTATATTTCAATGGAGAACAATCGCACTTTAAAACACATTCACTAACAGCAGTACAATTGTTTTAAGTAGTGACGATAGCTGCCTTTCTAGGGACGACTGTAATTGTACTTCTTTAATTGCCGTCTGACGTGTGTAAATTAACACGTTTGTATTCAATTAACAAATCACTTTAGTAGGTTATTCTAAAATAATTTATTGATTGAATACACAATTAGTCTTAAAATGTCATCGTGTCCGCAGTTGGATGGTGTCTGGCTGTGATCGTAACGGTCGTGGGTTCGATGCCCACTAGTGGGTAACGATTAATTATATTTGAATTATTTTTATTTCCCTATATGAACACGTGATGATGGTATAATATTTTATATTATTATTACATGTAATGATTTACCAAGATGTGGTGAATGCTTATGATGCGATTGATATGTGCAGATAAAAAACTATACTAGCTTTTGCTTTGTCCGTCCGTCCTTAAAAATATAACATATTATATTATTAGTAAAAATAAATTTCGATAATAACAGTGTAAATGGTATTTATCCAATTTTTTTAAATGCATTAGCTGTGTAAGTATATATTTATAAATATGTTTTGATAATGAGATTTTTGATTTTCACGATTACTACACATTTTGAAATGAAACTATTTTTAACGTTAGTTTAGTTTGATATAATAATTGTATCAAATGACAGACAAATGCCACCTCAGTCTACCTGTGACCACGTACTACTGTAAAGTATTCGAACCGTCGGGTTCTAAAATGTATTTTAATAATATTATACGCGATTAATCCGGTTAAATATAGTTTCACATGAATACATATATCTTTATTTAACTGTTTTACTTAAATATAGATAAAAAAAACATACCTTTAAGAGAACACTTTAGTTATATTATTATAACATTAGTGGGCAAACGATGGAAATACGCAGTGCAGACATCACTTCAAGTTTTATATAAATGTCTATTCTTCATACACGCTTTTAACTTTGCTATTTAATGAGTAACTTAGTTAAACGAAACCCTTTCATAAATAAATATACTGCAACGACTATGCGGTGAACTCGGAGTTGATTTATCATATAAGATTAGATACAAGTAAAACAAACAGCGTCGGTACATGTTTGTTTCTTTTTTATTATATTTATACAATTGTGGCGCAGTTGTAGGTTCCATTACCACTCATAACACAAACACATAAACTACAGCGACTACATATATTTAAAGTCACTTATCAATGTCAAAAACAATGATAATAAATAAAACTAATGAAATGACAAACTAGCTGTGCCCGCAACATAGTCCGCGTGGAATTCTCAAATAAAAGTTACCTAAGTTACTTGTTATTACATCAACTATCTGACGGTGAAAGTATTGTCAAAATCGGTCCAGCCATTTTAGACACTAGCCGGAACAAACATACACATTTGTCTGTCTGAGATTGTAAGAAATGTTATTTTATTAATTGTATCGTATATACATATGCATTTAGTAAAAAGCGGTTTTTTTAATATTACAAACAGACACTCTAATTTTATTTATTTTTATAGACAAGTATAGCTTGTAGAAAAGGGGTTAGCCACCTTTTTTAGTTGCCCTATCGAAATATTGTTTTTTTTTTTACAAAACACGAAGTTAAAAAATAATTGATAACATACACAAAAATTAGGAAAAGAATAAAAAAACTAATATGCACTTCACAATCATATCACAAGTTGTAGCAAGTGGCACAAATTTTGTAGAATTTAATATATATTAGCGGGACAATATCTATAATATAAACATAACTTTATACCTGGCGGACCGCATAAGATTATTAAATGGGTCACATGCGGTCCAAAGGGCCGCGAGTTGCTCAACCCTGCTGTTGAATAATATTAAAGAATAAAAACATGTTGGTGTAATGTCATGTGAGTTGATCGCAGGTTAGCTATAATAAAATTGTAACTTACAACAAATCCTGAGTTTCTCGCCAGGCTCTTCTCGACAAAACTGACTTACGACCTGGAAGTGGTTTTATTTTCATTCGAAAATTCAAAAGTACTTGCACACGTCTGTTTGAATAAACAATATTTTAAATTTGAATTTGAATGTGATGTAGCACACATGATTCGAGTTTACAAAATTTTATTCCTTTAATGCGTACTGTCTGAACAATTCAAATAATATAATTGAAATATTGTATGAAAAATGTCAATAATATAAGAAGACTATTACATTATTTTCTAAAGAAAACTTGTACTTTGAATTAAAAGTAATGTTATTGAAAAAGACATATTT